>JAQGCS010001746.1:0-12458 GCA_034702105.1 Fuscozetes fuscipes | reverse complement strand
AATGTTTGTTTTGGGACGACCTCATCGATGGTCCGTTGCAAAGCGAAGCCGACGCCAGCCAGGAAATGAACAGCCGGTCAATGGACCCATTTCAAAAATCAGTGGTCGAAGAACCACGACAGTCTTGGTCAACAAACCAATCAGTTCAGCAATCAATCAATTGCAAGGATCAAAGCCACAAGAAGAAACAAAACAAAGTTGTTTCGCAGATCAAATCACAAAAACATCTGAAAAACAAACTACTGGACACGAAACCACAGTTTCCAACAAATCGCAAGTCGAGACATCAGTTCGACTCACAGAAACAGTCACGATCACTTTCACACCAAGTGTCACATCGGACAAAGAAGAGTCAATCAGATCATCAAAGGACACAATTTGACAACCACTTGCACAGCAATCGCAACCATGGACAACAATCAGCACAAAACTCACACAAATATTCTCTCCCATCGCCTGCACAACACTCCCGTCAACAACAAAACCTCAATCATCGAATCGATAGAAAATGCAAACGAATGAAAAACAGAAAAAAGAGAAACAGACAACAGAAGAAGAGAAGAAAGAAAATCAACGACAGGATCAGCAACACTCGAACAAGCTGCTCACCACTCGAAAAGGCCACCCTCGTGGGCGAAACCAGCGAGAGGGGGGTGAGCCCTAGGAGGCACCACAGTCGAGGCGGGGTATAAAAGCCCCCATTTTTAGCGCACATGAAGCCCACACGACACCAGTCGCCAACTCATTCACAACACAACACAAACCCTTTTTACACACTTTTGAAACTCAATCAAAATTCCTTTGTTCCCAAAATCCCTGATTTTGAATAAAGTTCTAATTTTTAGTTTTAATTGTGTTCATCATTTCAATTGAGACCTACAATTGGCCTCAATATAAAGTATTTATATTTATATTTTATTTATTTAAGAAATTTTATTTCGTATATAAAAATATAATAAATGATTGGAAAACAAAAATTTTAACGATTTGTGGGTAAAAACAAAATTAATTAAAATGATTCAACCGATCGCTGACTCAAAGTATAAATGCTGTAAATGAGACAATTTGTAGGTTTGATTGCAATTCAAACATTTCGATGAAAGTATTTGTCGCCACTTTTTAAAACATTGAAAGCAGGCGACAAAAGCACAGCATAGGGTTCGGTGAGGAGAGACTGCTTCGGATTTACAAATCATACAGAAGTGAATGTGTTTTTTGGCGAATACTTTAGAAATTAAATCAAAATTTATTGATGTTTTCGGTCATTAAATGAAAAATATGAGAAAAACCTTCGGTTATGAAAATAGTTTCGTTCGATGTTTTAAAATATTAATATTTTGACTCACAGTTCACTTCTCTTTTAACAATTTTAAAGTTTTTAGTGTTCGCCAACTCTTCATCAGTCAGTTTGATATCACAGAGCCTTAAGAAAGGATAATAATCTGAATCCGGAACAATTCGCGAAAGTTCTGTAAAAGGCAGAAATTAAATTTCAAGAATATATCGAAAGAATAGAAACCTTTAATAAAATAGTTTCGTTTTTGTTCGTCAGAGTTTTCAAAAACGCCTTTGAAGGACATGGCTAAGAGTCGCATATTTTTGTACTTTTTATAAGTTTTGATGCATTGACACAATTGATTGAATTTATTACTTCCTTTGAACAATTCCTTCAGCTTTTAATATAATAACAATTAATTGTGGTTTAAAAGGGTTAAAACAAACCTCTGCTCCACATTTGCGCCAAAATTCGAGCATCTGTTCACTCGATTGTGATTGACTCGACTTTTTGACAACGGGTTCAGATTTGTCAACTTCTTCTACATCTATAATAGGGACACTGAGGACAGCATTTTTATCACCACAAGTCATCTCATTATCTTCACTGAAGTCGAGAGCCATCGATTTGAATTCATGGACTCTATTGTTGTCTTCATTCCAACGAACTTTTTTCGAAGAATTTGAGTCTGAGGTCAATTTGGTTTTGATAATGGAATGCAATTTTTCTTGTGCTGGAAATTTAGTCTCTGATTTAGGAGTTATTGTATTGAAAGGAATATCAAGTTTTGCTCTTTTCAGTGGACTTTCATTTGACTCAAACTTTTTTGGAGACATTTCTTTGAGAGAATTTTCTTTACTTTTGACGGAAATGATTGCAGAAGACATGGTATCAAAAATACTTTTAGAATTAGGAACTATTGAATTATTTGCATTTGACTTGAATTCACTGAATATTATCTTTTCATTAGTGAAGTCATTTGCGAGTAATTTCTGGCATTTGTTTGAAGAGTTTAATTGCGTTGAGATTTGAGTCGAAATGATTTCATTTGAAATACATTTTTCTAATTTCTTTTTCTTAACGGAAATAAAATTTTCTGTACTTCTAATGGAAGAGTTGGCGACAAAAAACTTCTCAATTTTATCAATAGTTTGGTTCAAATTATTGGATTGATTTCTAAAAATGAATTTTTCGACCCATTTGGAGAGTCCGTCACTTAGAGATGCGAATCGGGAGTCGAGGAGCACAATGACACCGTAGTCATTTTTGTGTCTAACCACTCGTCCAATGCTCTGATTGAGAGCGCGTTTCATTTGCAATGCATACCAGCCGTCGGGCGATAGTTTGGTATTCGCTTCTTTCAGATATTGCTTCTTAAGCATAACTCTTGGATCGGCTATCGATGGAAATGGAAGTCCAGTCATAACCACACATCGACAGTAGTCATCCGGCAAATCAATTCCTTCAGAAAGTTTTCCGCGACAAACACCGAAAAAGACGGCACCGTTTGAATTGTATTCGTCTATTTTGAGCTTATATTTGACAATACAGTCATTGAATGTCTGCTTATTCTTCGGTTCCAGAAATATCTGTTTGACTGAATTCAGTTTCGACCAAATATTTTGAATGTTTTGTTTCCAAATTTCAACGCATTTGTTGAGCGCAGTATAGGAAGAGAAGAAAACGAGGGCTCCTTTCGGAACAGTTCTCATCAATTCGATGAGAGTCTGTCCCAAAGATAGATAGTAAAACAAATTATCTCTATTGTCATACTTTGAGGTGAGAATAGTGCCGTCTCTGCCATAAGAGATGTTAATGATAGACAACTGATGCTCTTTAATAATGTGATTGTTTTGCAGTTTTATTGGAAAATTCAAATCCATTTCAATTTCAAAAGAATTGATTGGCGCCAGAGTTCCGCTCGTTATTATCATACTATGGACCCCCAAATCTAATAAGGCTTTGGCCCCAATGCTCGGACTTAAACACCTGATTTCAAACCACAATAAGTGATAAATTATGAAAAGAGTTCACTTACCAAATGTAGAGCACCCACGAGTCCGGATCATTCTTTTTAGTCCAAAAGTTTTTCTTCTCATTTTCAATGTCAGACCCCATCTCACTGTAAATCTTAAATTTCTTTATAAAATCCATTTTATATGATTCGAACTCCTTTTGTGTGGTCAGTTTCATGGGCGACAACTTCTCTATAAATTGTGACAGGGTAGTGAATGCCATCGAAACAACTGCCGTCTGAGTTGTATTAAGTGAAGAGCCATTCGTCAAAATCATCGAAATCTTGTCCATTACGTCTATCCAATGGGTAGAAGATTTGACATCTAGGCCAATTTTGTCAATTATATCGAAAACAGTTTTGGTTTCGTGCAATGATTTTTTGGTTTTCTTCTCTTTAATCATAGAATCGATGGTCATTTCGAGATCACAAATCATTAGTTTAAGTTTGGCTACGCTTTCAATCTTAAGTTCGGAATATTCTTTGGGATCGACATCAGTAAAAACGCCTTCATTTATGTCTTTAAGTATTTGAAGAACGGAATCGATGTGCTTAATACAAATGGCAAACGTTTCGGACCTGAGCTCTGATGAGACGCTTTCTTCACACATCTTCTCGATATTGTGTCCCTCATCGAAGATAATGATTGAGTTCTTTAAATCTAAAGAATTCGAACTACGTATTTGTGGATCCAATACATAGTTATATGGCGTGAAGACCAGCGATGCCTTCGAACGAATATAACGGGAAGCATAGTATGGACAGCAAGTGTTCTTTCGGCCCAATTTGACCAAATCTTCGATATCGAACACTTGTGTGGAATTGTAGTCTTCATTTCTTTCGACTTTACTCTCATAATTGCGATAATAAGAACAGGAATTAGTGGCGATCTTATGGCGACACATCTGATTCTTGGATGATATCGACTCTAATTTGCTGACGTCTGGATTGATGCAGAGTTGGTCTCTGGAACCGATTACCACAGATTTGTATGTGCTGTAAGCTGTTCGTTTGAGTTCTTTGCAGGCCTGGGATAACTGAGTGTGGGTTCGGGAACTGTATATTACTTGCGGCAAATTATTGCCACCGAATTGCCACCCATTTAATGATTTGGAAACCGAAGGACCCTCACTATTACTATTGGACTCATTCTTGTCGCACAATTGATTTATACTAATCATGTCCTGAGAGTGGATCCATCCCAGTGTCGAACACAGAATGCATAGTGTTTTTCCGGTTCCGGTCGGGCTCTCTAACAAACCATTGGTTTTCTTCGATAAGATTAAAATTTGTTAGAAATGTGTTTAAAACAAATATTATAAGAATTATAAGAATCGCATAAAGTATTGTAAAATTAGTCAACAAATTGATGTCAGACCTGTTTAAGACATTTAATAACAGCTTTCATATAATCCAATTGAATGTCATATGGATTGTAGGGAAACATTACTTTAACGCCTTCGATGTCAATCGATTCCATCCCTATTATGGAGAGAAAAGTCTTTGTCTTTCAAAGAAGAAGCGATTCAATGATTACGCGCTGGCATTACGTTTATAAACATTACATGATCACATTACCCATCACATTATTGGCGCCATAAACTGACTCATATATGTTTGATGCCATCTGTTGACATCACTTCATAGATCATTTAGCGAACAATTCAAATGTTTTGTATTTATTTATTTATTAATAAATTATTATACAGTTTGAGCTCATTTTGATCCAGCACCCATTTATCGACCTTTTTTAGTCTCATCGACCTATTTGACAAAAACGGTGCTCGAATATAATCAATTTCCAAAAGTTAAAAATGTGGCAGGTTATTCTACAATTTTACAATATTATTATCCCTTGCTTTCACCTGGACACCGACATCTGTACCTGATATTAGCGGGGCAAAATTGACAACCTTTAATTTAATTATCATTTTGAAATAGATTTGTTAGGTATGTTCAAATTTTCTCTATAAGAAATCACCGATTAAAGTTTGAAGTTTGTGGAAATGAAAGGTAAAATGTACGGCAACTGAATTTGTCCGGGTGCAAAAGTTCTGTCAAACACTGTTTGTATTATTTGGGTTTATCTACTTTGGAAAGAATGATGTGATTGTCAGCACAAGTCTTGTATTTCAATTTTTTATATTATTGGAATACCTGAAAGTGATGTGCAGTATATAACAATGCAATACTATGGCAGCCCTTGTATTCCCTTTGAATTGAATGAAAGGAAATGCAGTGAAATATGAATTGAAATGTTTGTGAAGAGCGAAGAGAAAAGGCATTAAAATCTGTTTGATTTAATTTCACGGTTTGTGGACTCAGTGTTTGTAGTGAACAAAGCGTAACATCATTTGTGAGTAAAGCCTCTGCTGTTGCTATGCGTAAGAGCACAGGGAAGAGAGTCTTCAGGAGAGAGTGACTGTGAGGCTGGGCTCAAATATGCCGTCTTTTGCTCTCCAATGATAAAACTGAACATAACGTACGATTGAGAAGAGTTGGGAAATGACTGTAGTGGTGGTGTTGTGCTATGATGTCCCCCCTGTGCCCCTCTTTGTTGCCTGTCTTGAATGTTAGGAAAAGATTTGAGTGCAAAGAGTGTTAAACATTGGGATTGGTTTGAGTCTAACATTGAGTCTAATGTCTGAATACTTAAATTCCACCATTACTTCAATATATTGTGGAAAAGGTGTCACACGTTTGAGACCAAGACTAGCATTGAATGCAATTTATTGATTTTGGGTTCACTTCAACTCAATTGCATTCAAATGATTTGAATGACCGCTAATAACAATTAATAATCAGTGCATATATGGTGTGGAAGAGCTCTCACTGAAGACAATGTGCTCTCATATGACTGTCAGTGCATTGAAAGCTAGTGATTGACTCAGACTTTTAAATGCATTTACAGCTGATTCACATCCAATACATTTGGGTTTGACTTTCAATACGATTCTGATTGCAATTCAATTTCCATTCATTTGTTTGATTGACTTTAATATAATTACCGATAATTTTGCGCAAAAATCAATATATTTGAGTAAAGAATATATTTATTTTTGCAAACATTTCATACAAATAGTGTTTGTTTTGTGTGACCGCCAATACATTTGAAGCCAAATATTCATTTCAATCAATATATTTGTATTTTAATGTTTTAAAGTTTATTTTCGCAATCAATCACTTGTTTTACTCGAACTGCAATTGATTTGAATCATTCAAATCTAATCGATATCTCTCTTAATAACCATTTGTATGAGAAATAGACAAAAATTTAAATTATTTTTTCATTTGAAGAAAAATCATAACTATTCAGTAATTACTAGTTATCGACAAAACATAAGACGAGCCGACACTCAGCCCATCAATTGTTAAGAAATCATTTCAATAATTGGACACAAATCTCAACAATTGATTGGAAGAGACTTCAAATGAAAGCAAAACTCAATTAAATGGCAATCATTTCGTCGATTCGTCTCTAATATGATATAATTGTTATTAATTTAAAAATTGGTTGTCTTAATGGACATTCATTTGGAAACGTTATCACAAGAAATAAGGCTTTCATTGTTTGACTCGAAAGCTATTGATATCGTAATCGGTCACCAATAAAGTCATTTAATATAGAAATTTATATAATATATATATTTATTTGTGATAACCATTTCATACAATTATTATTCGAATAACTCTTTTATTACAAGTTTTAAACAACTCATTAATAATTGGTTTTATAATTCGTTTCTTTTATCACAAAACTTCAAATTAATTATTTTAATCATTTGCTGAAGATTTTGATTATCGATCAGAAGAACGAAAAACTCATTAAAGCATCGATTGAATTGTGACAAACGATATTCACTTTGATTTGTGATTTGCAAGTTTATTTTGTTTTGCTATTGTGTCAATATAAATGAACTGAATCATTCAAATAGTTTTGTATAAGAGTAGTTTAATTTCCAATTGAATTGAATTTTGTGCTGAAACTCAATCAAAGCCAACAAATGAATTAATATTTAAAAATCGGTGTCTCAGAGTCTGATTCACTGAAAAGTCGTCCTTTTTATTAATGTAAGCATTAATACCATTAATGATAACCAAAGCGTCAGTTAATTAACAAAAATCTTGTGATTATTGCATACATTGAATGTTTAATATATCAATGCATTAGTTTATATACAATCCGTGGATATATCTATTGTAGGGATATATGTTCACCGATTTTACATAATCTATAGTAACGTATAAATACTATATAAGACTTCCATCCGTTTGGCTCAGAATTTAGCGTTTAATTCAATTGTCGTTTGAGTCAAAGCCAAACCAATTCCTGTAAATGGCTTTATGTTTCACTCAATGACTGTCTTTTGATTTTTCGTTTTAGGCATACATTTGCTGACAATTACTACAAATCCATAAATTTTCTTAAGCAATGGCGTCTACTATCAAAGGAATGGTTAGCAAAAAGAAAATCCGTTACAAAGAGGATGGTTTCGATCTCGACCTCTCATGTGAGTCATATTTGTACTCTTCCTCTCTATATGTAATTCAAGTATAAACTGAGCGATGAGTTACTTCTTTTTAAATACTATTTTTTAAGATTTGAATCAAAGACTTTTCTAAAAGATTCGGATGAAATGATTTGACTCTTTTATCATTTAATTGACTGAAAAATTATTTAAATGTTTAGATATTTCGCGAAACATAATAGCGATGGGTTTTCCGGCCGAGAAGTTGGAGCGCTTCTACCGAAACCATATCGACGATGTGGTTCGTTTCTTTGAGGTCAAGCATAAAGAAAAGTATCAAATTTATAATCTGTGCGCTGAAAGCAAACGCCGATACGACATCGCAAAATTTCAGTGCCGCGTCACTCTAGACTACGCCTTTCAAGATCACAATCCGCCACCATTTGAACTATTGAAACCATTTTGCGAAGACGTTCACCGATGGCTCACTCAGGACAGGGATAATGTGATTGCTATACACTGTAAGGCTGGCAAAGGGCGCACTGGGGTAATGATTTGCGCCTATCTCATACACGCCGGTGAGTGCGAGATCACAGATGACTCGAACAGCGCATATAAGATCACAAGTGCTGAGAAAGCACTCGACTATTACGGCCGCCACCGAACCCACGACTTTAAAGGAGTGACGATTCCAAGTCAAAGGCGATATGTCTACTATTATGAAGAACTAGTCAGGAATCGACTCGAATACCACTCAACTCCTCTGAGATTGTGTTCGATATATTTGAATACAATCCCGATCTTCAACGGCGGGACCTTAACATTGATTTGTGAAATAATTCAATTACCAAAACAAAAGTTAAAAACTTATGAAATCGAAGTGAAAAAGGGCTCAAAGTTCCTGCACTACACCCTTCCCGACGAACTCATATTTCGCGGAGACATTAAAATAGAGTTTTATATTAAGACTAAGATTAAAAAAGAAAAGATTTTCCAGTTTTGCTTCAATACGTTCTTCGTTAAAACAGAAGACAAAGACCCGATTAGAAGTGGAGCCGAACCTCTTAGTGACAAAAAGTGTTCAGATAATTGTTCGGAACCACCGCTCAGTAACGGCTATTCCAACGGACAAATTCATACTAATAGTAATCGCAAGTGTTCTGAACGAAAAAGGTTTGTCTCAATTATTGCACTTTTATTACACTTTTACTCAAAACATAGGATAAATTCTTCAACATTTGTTCTAATTTGTACTGGTACCTTTTAATTTTAACATAACTCGTGTTTAACACTTATGAGACAGTCCATTTTTATTCATAGTGTTTTTATCAATGTTTCACTTTTGCATTGATGGTATTTTTTATATAGTTGTAAGAAATACAATGAAAATAGTTTAATAATCACCTATTCCAATAATTATTTCACATCATAGCTGAGATCCCACATTAATATAAACCCCTACAAAAGTCGGCCTCACTGCATACTTCTAGTACTAAACAAAGTGCCAACTGAACAAAGCATTGAAGTGTTAGAGTTATGCAGTGAGGCCGACTTTAGTAGGGGTTTACATTAATGTGTGTGAATATGAATCAATTTTCACGTTATGTGAAAGAGTTTTCGGGATCTCAGTTATGATGTGAAATAATTATTGGAATATGTGATAATTAAACTATTTTCACTGTAACACTGAATTCCGATAAAATCGACTGATATTTGAGTGAAGACTAGCCTTAAATGAATGGAATCAGTGATTTGTTTTCATTAATATCTGACAAATTTTCTTTGATTGTGTTCAGACATATTTTATTTGCTTCTCTCAGAAGATATCAGTTTTCATTCTTCAAGAGTCAGAAATAGTTTGCGATTGATTGAGAGGAACTTGGTTGTTTTATTATCAAAATTAGGATAAAACCTTTTTGTTTGAACAGATCAAATTCTCATTTATTATATAATAAATATTGTTAGTGTTTAAAAATGCTGTACCATCTCTAATGCTGGCCCACTATATGGTGAGCCATAATGTTTTGCTTCACATTTCTACTTTCATGCTATTAATGTTGAAAGTTATGTAGTGTCGGACCGTTTAGTTCTTGGAGTAGATTTGGTTCCCAAAGTATTAGTTAACCCATAAGTTTGAACAAAGTCTATGCAATTGGAGAACAGTATATCTGGGGTTAATGTACTGCTTCTTATGTTTCCATATTTGCGTCAATAATCGAGTTAAATGAAAATATCAACAAATTTCAAACCATTACATTCAGTACTGTAATTCAGTAATTACACCAAAGCAGTTAAAATAACTGAGTTTGCAATTTATGTCTTCAATCACATGAGAAGTTCGCCACATGTATGGCATGTAATTCACTATCAGTCAGACCTATCGTTCTATCATTCAATTGAATATTAAAACGAATTTAGATTTTAGTCTTCATTTCAGAGATATTTTTCTTAAACTTAAGTACACTTCTATTGTTCCGATTCTCAAAATCACTGAATAACTGAAAACCAATTGAAAGCCTCACAACTCTCTCAACATTTTCCAAATCGTTTTAATACTCAAGTATTTCAAATACAAAAATGCATTTCAAGTGTTTTGAACTAAAAAACTTTTAAATAATTCAACTTATCATGCTCATATCTATCGAAAATAACAAAGATGTTTAGTGAACAAAATATTTGTGAGCACTTGTCAACATTGAAATGGCACATTTATTCCTTAAATTAAATGTCACTATCAGAGCAGGGATGAGGAAGAAGTAGGTATTAATATAGATCTTCACTCCTCTTAAACTTTCCCTTGGCTTTATTTCCTCCATTTTGTTCGCCATTTTGGATAATTGAGTCATAAATTGTACTAATATAGAATTTAATGGAAAAGAACTTTGAGTAACTCTGTCCCCTTAGAAACGATATTTGCACATCCCTGCTATCAAAGCTTATTGAATTGTTGATAGATTTAAAATTTTTCTTTCTCTTTGATTCTCTTTCGTTTTAACAATAATTACCACAAATCACTTCAAAACATTTACCAAAATATTGGTAATACCTTGTAAATCCACTAACTTTTGCAATTTTTATTTTTTGATATGAGCTGGTCAGTTATAAGAAGCGAATCTCTGCCACATTTACTCTCGATCAATTTGTTTTAAATATGAATTGTTTTCGATGTAACCCAATGTCTTATGTGTTATCCTTTAATGTCATTGATGTCCACTTTTCTCTATTAATGGATTGCTTTTAAACAATAAACTGAACGTCACTTTAAGGCACTATTTTTAGACATTTTCTAAAAGAAAAAGTGATTAAATATTGTGTTTATTGTCAGTAATGGCAAAGAATTGAGTTTAACTCTGACTAAAGACCAATTGGACAAAGCGTGTAAAGACAAGACCAACAAAACCTTCACACAAGACTTCAAGGTATCAATGGATTCATGTTTGGATCATTTGCTAAACAAATGTTTGTTTTGATGGTTAGGTTGCGCTCATATTCACAAAACCCATTCACTCATATTCTCGTTCTCCGGATGTGACCCGAAATGATCGCCTCAATGATGGCATTCAGGAAAGCGGAAGCACTGATAATGACTCAGAAAATGATACCGAAGATGAGGACGAAGAGGATGACGACGACTACGAAGACGACGACTCAACGGATCGGACCGCAGGTCTGACAGTTACTGTTCCTCATTGACAGACAATTATATGACTCAACGAGTCTT
This sequence comes from Fuscozetes fuscipes, assembly GCA_034702105.1. NCBI lineage: Eukaryota > Metazoa > Arthropoda > Arachnida > Sarcoptiformes > Ceratozetidae > Fuscozetes > Fuscozetes fuscipes. Next base: position 978 of record JAQGCS010001746.1, on the reverse strand, counting down.
TGATTCATTTTTTAAAACTTTGTGTTAATTGTCTACAAAATAGTGGATAATTAAGTCTAAAATACTGTCTTTTATTTGATTTCAGGTCAGACGACATACTTATGAAAAACACATTAAATGAAAGCCTAGTTTTTTATCCTCGAATTCATTTAACTCTAAAATTTGTTTTTATATTTAAAGCTAATGATTGAAATCACAATTTATTTGTTTATATCACTTATCGTTGATAATCAAAATTCGATTTATTATTCAATTGATTGTTATAATTGTTTAACAAATATTTAATAGAAAACAAAATTGTCATAAAATTGAGTTTATTATCGAAGACATTAACTGTCGATTCAATTGTAATCACTATTGTTTTGAATCTCACTTCTCTTGTAATTAATGCATAGCTTATCGTAAATGTGACAAACATTTGATTTATGTTTTTTTTAATTCACTTCATAGCAGACAAAACCAAAATTCATTTCCATTTCGTATCAAATAATTGAAAAAAAGTCTAACAATTTGTATAAAACTTCGATATGTTATCAAATCATCTCTTTTTTCATTAAAAAATTTTAAATTCTCTCTCTTTTTGTTTATTTTTTGCTGATTTCAAATTCATATTCATATGTGTCGGCAATTCATTGAATTTTTATGTGGATTTCCTTTTAAAAGCAATTGATAATGAAGGTGAAAAAGTACTTGCTAATGCTAAATACCATAAACGCCAATAAATGAGTTTTCAAATCGCTATAAATAAACTCAAAAATAGATGTTTTCATTCGTTTCTTCATTAATTCGAGGATTGAATCGCAGAACAGTTTATAAATGAGTGGAAAGCAATCGAATAATAAAGAAATAGAATTCATTCAAAAGATCTTTGATTTTCGAATTCAATTTATTGACAGACAATATACAGTCATTCGCTTAATAGAGGAAAGTGATTTTTCATTGTTTTGAGCATGATAATCTTAGAGTTTTTTGATGAAA
>JAQGCS010001745.1:0-12458 GCA_034702105.1 Fuscozetes fuscipes | reverse complement strand
GGGTATACCTGTAATGTTAAATTTTCGAAAAATTCTAGGGGGGGGGGTTGCCAAATTTTCGACTATAGGGGGGTTTCGAGCAACCCCCCTCCCCCTTGGCCATCCTTGATTTATTGCAATATATACTGGTTAATATTGTCTCATATTCACTACATTAGAGGTAATTGCTATAATCGACAACAGTTTGCTTTTACTTATTATTATTACTGCAATACATTTACAAAACGGTCGGCAATATTATTGGTTATTCTTTTGGTAACATTTATCAAAATTTAATTAATTATTAATAGTATTCATACAAACATTGCATTAAATAAAAACAAAGTCTAATCCTTAGTCTATTCCAGGAAAATATTTTATTAATAATAAGGTTGAATTGTAAATTTTTCTGGAATTTATTTTTGTTAAACTTCCATAATTAGAATAACATTTACCAACTAGGTAGTTACTGTAGTTTCCATCATTAATGAATAATGTATTACAACATAATTGCAAGGAATTCGGAAAATTTTGTAAATTAAAATGACTAAAATAAGTAAGCTTAATCTGGTTGTTTATACATTTGTATTATGAAAGGGGAAGACTAATGAAAAACCCCCCTCGCGGAAATTCAGCTTTGCGGAGAGGAGGGGTTTGGTCTTCCCCTTTGTAAGTAACTAGATTCTAGATTTTTTGCGTACTTTTAATTACTTACAGTAAAGGATGTCTTATTAGTGGTCTAGAGTCTAGACTCTATACTTTGCGTATAACGAAGAGTTTAGCTTAAAATCACTTTTCATTCTAATTATTTGTTTTCAATTCAAGTCCTAAAAGTTCTAGCAAGATTTGAAATATAAATGGTTCAAATTATTGAAGCTATTGAAGCAATAATATAGAATAAAATATAATAAATTGTGGAAATTAATTGATTACATAAAAGTGGTAAATAAATAAATTGTTTTCAATCTCATAAATATACGTAAAATCAGTTATTTTTCATTATTTTATATGCAATTAAATATATTTTTATTATTGACGTCAAAACTGACTCCGAATGACATAAAATACAATAAATTATAAATTTCTACTAACTTTGAAAAGTTTAGTCAAAATATTGACTCAAAATTGAAATGTCATTTAATTTATGCAAAATAAGGTCATTCATACAAATGTCATATTTTTGTAATAAATGACAATATAACCAATTAATTATTCAATTATCTAATATATCAGGTTGACTTTCCAACCATAGTTAAATATAGGGAATTTAAAATTATTTTATTTTATTAGCCTTTGAAAATGGAAAATCTAAACTGTCATCATTAATATATGGGGTAAACATGGATACAATCCTCGACTTGATCTCGAGAAGTTCGATTATAGCAAGGTTACTTTATCATTATTTTTAATAAGCGGATCTTACAGTTAACGGACTATAACAAGGGAAGGATTATAAAGCAGGGATGCGCAAGGGGTCAACTTTTTACCTCTAGAGTCAAAAAATTGTCATTCAAATTCAAATCCGACCAGTTTTGACCTCTTCCTAAAATTTTGCCAAAGTTTACATTACAGAAATATTTTCGATTTTTAATCAGGTTAGACCCTCTCCCAAGAGCCGTCGACCTTGGGCATCCCTGATTATAAAGAGGGGAAATTTAATCAGGTTCGACTGTTATAAAAATGCATCATTTCCTTTAATTTTGATCCTACAACTATGAAGTTCTTAAGTAAAATATAAGGTTAAGAGTATTCTTTTAGTATTCCAAGATAATTGTTAATATTTGAAGCATATTTTCAGTTTAGACTAAGAATGACCACGAACTCTACCACCTTAAGAAATAATGACAAGCTCGATAAATTATTTGCAATGACTTATTTTTAATTTGAAAACAAGGCTTTTCAATGAGCAAAATTTGTTGAATGGATAACCTTGTCCTATGCATAGATTAGAGCAGGGATGGCCAATCTCTAGAGGGGATCCAGGGGGTAATTATTTGAATTTGCCACCTTGCTTCGTTGCTTCGCTCGGCGAAAAACACAAAAGGGGAGTAAGGTAAAAATTTTCCGCCTCGCTTCGCTCAGCGACAGCGAGAGAGGGTATACCTGTAATTTTAAATTTCTGAAAAATTCTAAAGGGGGATATAGCTAAATGCTAATGAAAGTCGTGCTAATTTACCAAATCGTCGCCTACGAGAGTGTCGATTGTCGAAATGAGAGTCGCTCTCATCTAAAGGGAAAGTCGCGCACTGTGTGAATGCAGTGATACTTTCTTGTATGTAGCTTTGTACAGCAGGTGAGGGCGGCTCTCATTGCGACAGTAGGCCATGATTTGGTAAATGAGCGCGACTTTTTAGAATTTAGCTATAATGGCAATTTTTCGACCCTAGAGGGGGGATAATCAGTCGATTCCACTTAGCCATCCCTGGATTAGAGTTAAGCTTTATTAAGCTTATCTTTTTCATTATTGTAACATGTTTACTATTGATATCTGTGTATATTTTTCTATCAAGTAATTAGTAACTACTAATTACTATGAACCCATATTTAATGAATGCTAGATCTCGATTTAAGAGACACCTCGGTGCGGTCAAAACTACTCTCTTAAGTCGAATTTCTCTTATATCGAGTTACTTTAACATGACATTGGAGCGATTGGTGCTCCAGAATTCTGTCTCTTATATCGAAATTCTCTTAAATCGCAGTCTTTTAAATCGAGATCGGACTGTATTTGACAATATGAACGCAGTGGGAGTTTATTACAATTTTATTAAGTTCGATTATCTCTTCAATGAGCTTAAGTGGGTGGAAGCGGTCTTCAAATTAATTACATTAAAGTTAAATTAACATATTTTATTCAATACACACTTATTTTAATTGAAAAGTCTGTTGGGACAAGGACACATTGCAAGTTTAATACATTATTGATTATCTTAATATATTCTAAGTAATGGTGTTGAGCTGTTTTTTAGCTAGCCACAAATTGCATAGTTTGCCTTTACAATTAAATAGCCAGCATGCACCTTCAATTTCTCATTAAGGATGTAAATCATCTTAACATAATGTGGGTGACTTCAATGAATGATCTAATCATTTTCAGCAGGCATGTTCAAGGTCGATGGGTCTAATGGAGGTCTCAAGGGGTGATTTTTCAAAATCTTTCTAGAGGGGGATCTAGGGGGTGATTTTTTGAATTTGCCACCAAAAAATTGCCGCCTCGCTTCGCTCGGCAAAAACTCAACTGTAGACCTCAAACTCAAAGGTAAAATACAAGCTGCAGGTAGATATCCGCAAATTTTCGGCTCTACGAGAAATATTTCGTCTATCCGTATTTCGTCTATCACTTGAACATCCCTGATTTCCAGGGAGAAATTTTTGAAATACATTTGAATCAGGGATGTCCTCTACCTTAAAGGTCCCTCAGAGCAAAATATTAGGGTCAGGGATGGGCAAGGGTATGAGTCCTGTCTGTAGGTCTACAGCGAGTGGACGTCCAGAGAGCGTTCCGTTCTTTGTGCTGAACGAAGACAACAGGAATAAGTTGTCGAAACAAATTTGTCCACAAATATTAAAAAACAGTTTTAATATTTAATAAAATCACAGTTTAGTGATCTCTAAGTTGTGTCACAAAAGTGAGTAAATTCTCGCAAATTTAAAATTATGTCTCAACACAACTACCAAAGTCTCAACTCTTATTTCTGTAACTCTTTTAAATGCTAATCGAGATGTGTAGATGATCATGTTTATATTGAGCTCACTATTCCTATGCTTATTCCTAATACTCATCTATTGTTATCTTATTTAAAAATATAATTCATTATTTTTCTCAATTAAAAACGAGTCGTAAATAATTAATTGGAGACAAACAAGAATTAAGTCAAAGAAGTGTTTGATTAGAATTAATATAAAAATAAAGTCTAAAAATGTTGCAAATGAGTCGACCATTCATTAAATGTCAAAATCCGTTATTCACTGTAAAGAAATTTCCCAAAAGAATAAACTTCTGCTTCAAGTTTATGACCCATTTCTCTACAACTTTCCGGTGAACTATTGCCACAAATTATCTTTCATTCGAAGTCCTCGAAGCGATATTTCAATTCTCTTTAATTCCTATACAGAATCAGTTCTTAAGCGTCCAATAATGTGATCTATCAAATTTCAAATTTTATAAACTAATATCCGATTGTAAACCCGGAGCTATTCTGACAAATTTGCAAAATAATAGCTCGAATTTGTGATGAAGCAAGTTCAAATTCTAATTTTGAGTTCTAAGTTCAAGTTCTAATTTTGAAATCTCTTATATCTAATTCAGGGATGGCCAAGGGCGGGGGGGGGGGGGTTGCTCGAAAATTTGGCAAACCCTCCCCCCTAGAATTTTTCGAAAATTTAACATTACAGGTATACCCCCGCCCTCGCTCGCGTTTGGGCCTTACGTCTCTTTGTGTTTTTCGCTGAGCGAAGTGAGGCGGGAAAATTTCTACCAGAGTGTTTTTACGCCGAGCGAAGAGAGGCGGCAAATTTTTGTTTTTTTGGCGGGAAATTCAAACCTCCCCCCCTAGAAAAATTTTGAAAAACCTCTACCCTAGACCCCCCCTAGAGTCAAAAAGCTTGGCCATCCCTGATCTAATTCTGTTCGAAAGAAATTACTAGAATAAGAAGATTACCATACATTTCAGAAATTATTTCCTGTTTACAAGAATTGGGATCAGATCAAAGAGATAATAAACAAAAATTTATGTAGAAGATCAATTAGGCAATCTTGCTCATTTCTAGATCTTCGAGCGTTAAAAATAACTTTCAATCCTTTCAATGATATATCAATTATTTTTTGATCAGTGGTTTTCAAAACTGTAGCGATTTGATAAAAATGATTACATCTATACATCAAATTAATGTCTCATTTATTTTAAGGCTTTCAATAACTTTAATTATAAAGGAAACAAAAAAATCTATTTTTTGAAATATATTTTTGAGAATTCAAATATTTAATTACATTGGTTTTGCATTTTTTAAAAACACAGTACCTAGATGATTATTATGCATTCAAATCATACATTTAAATAACCTAAACATCACTGAGGTCATAGTCAGGCACTTCTTGTTCCTTGATCAATGGCTCACAAACACAGTTAGGACATCGGTCTGGATATGTTTCGAATACACACCCCTTGGCACACATAGGTGTCGGACATTTGAGCGGATCGAATGGCTGTTCGTTAGCTGAAAAACATGTCATTTGTATGAATTGAAAATTTTAAAAATGGAAGTAATAAAAAGCCAACCGATTGTTAGAGTGAACCACAATTAAGTGAAGAAACCAAAGAAAAGGACAGAATTTTAAACTAAATCCACAATTATTTAAATCTGTAATCACTTTAAAAGATGTTAAATGAGAAGAATATTAATGAAGACGTCTTTGTTTAGAAACTGATTCAATATTTTGAAAGTAAAGACATAATAATTTAAAATTTATTTGGACTCACTTTTAGTATAATTGCAATCATATTGCGGACAGCACTCAGTCTGACTGTATGTGACTTTGCAATCATTATTTGGTGGAGTCGGACATGACTTTTGAATACAAGTGAAATCAGGAGGAATACGACACTCGCAGTCCACACATTTCAATCCGATTTCAAGCCTTTCTGCGATTTCATACTTCCTGTCATTGACTATACAATAGCTGTCCTTAGAATTACTGCTGTGATGTGCCCCTGATCCTGATCCTGGTTCCCTTTGGTTATGAATTAACTTATAACAAGTCTGTTCACACTCTTCGAGTTCTCTAAAGTTGTTGGAATTGCCTCCGCATCCACTGTACACAAATGGATGGCACTGACCGTCGCGTACATCAAAATAGAATCTTTTAAATTGGCCGACACAGGGACCCATATCTGGCGCTTCACTGCATTTTCGAGTGTCTTCAGCGAAGGCCCTCTCAGCTGATAATCCGTAGATATGAATCAAAATATTGGTTGACATTTATAGTACTTACGACAATAGTAATCAATAGGACAGCATGTATCCTCGTGATAAATAGGTATACAGCCATCCTTGAGCTCTCTGTCGATCTCAAGATTGCATTTAACGTCATAACAGCCGCTATTATTAGAAGTGAGGTTTGGATTCCAGTTTTGATCGCAAATACAAACTTTACACTTGTCTTCAATCGGATATATTTTTTCTCCGATTCGATAGTTTTTGTGATTATATTCGCAGACCTTTACATCGATTGTGGGCTCTAATGATCCTTTAATGCCAAATATTCTATTAAGAATCAGAAATTTAAAAATATATTAACCTGGACATATTTGTCTAGCAGCACAGCATTTGTTTTGTTCGTAAATGTTGTAACAATTTTGTGTTTTTTCAAAGTCTTTCTGAAATCCAGCCAAAGGAAAGCGATGAACACCGAAATGTTCCGGACATTCCACAGTAATGCAATGCACTGTTGTAAATGGAGTGCTATAGGGTAGAGCGTAGGCATGGGTGAATCCATATCCACACTGACACACTTTGCATGGATTGCCGACTGGAACTGTTTCACCCACTCTATATTTGGTTCCGTTATGCAGACATTCTTTTGATTTGTTACCAAATATTAGTTTAGTCATTAAAATCAAATTATTTGTAAAACAAACCTTCACTTCCGATAAGCATATCTTCCCTCTCACTACAATCAAATTTTTTTGGACAGTCCTTACAGCGCTCATCGAAAATGGGTCTACATCCTTTTGCGTAGTAATGGTTTAGATACTTGGCGCTCACACATTGAGAACAGTCGTTTGTTGGAAGTGACTCCTCTTCAGTCTCTTCATCTTCCTCTTCATTATTCTCTTCATTAGTTTCTTCATTAGTTTCTTCATTAGTTTGTTTAGTACTCACTTCAGAATTCTCTTCAGTAGTTTCTTCAGTAGTTATTTCAATATTCTCTTCGGTAGTCTTTTTGTCAGTCACTTCATCTTCTAATTTGGTTTCTATTTCTTCATTTAGATTTATAACCGATTGTTGTGTTGTGAATTCAATTTCATCATTTTTGGACACATTTGTTGATTCCGGTTCTGTTGACATTTCTGTGACCGGATCTAAGAATTAGATTTGATTTATAGTTATTTGAAAACGAATTCATATTTTGAATGTTTTAAAACTTAATACAAACACATTAATAATAATTCTATAAATTAATTATTGAATCAATGAAGAAGCTGCTTGATCATTTTCATTTAAAATATGGCAGTAAAACTCACCAAGATAAATAGACCAACCATAACCAAAAGAGTTATCTATTTATGCAATAAATTTCCCTGACAAATTCAAAACAATAGTGATCATTATGTGCGTAACATAGCTGAGTACTGAATGAAAGAATTCATTTACGCAATAATTAAACAAACTATTAAACTTGTCAATACAAATCATTGATAAGTCAAATATTTAGATAAGCTTTCTTAGAAAGCGAGCTACTTGAATTGATTCAGTAGTTCTGAATAAACTTGAATATATCCAAATTAATGAATAATTTCCGTTAATAAGAATCAATAAAGTGATCAAAACTTGAAATACTCACTACATTCCACTCCAATGAGTACAACGAAAACGAAAATCAAATGTAATAATAAATTCATCACTAATTTGCTGATTAATTAATCGTCGAATAAGACATTAATTAATTGAGTGAAAAATGAGTGAAATATTTGACAAAAATTCTCAAAACACTTGTTATCAGAAAACTTTTTAAACAAAAATCTTTTGATAAATGAAGTTAAAAAGTGAGGCCTCAAACATTTCAATAAAATATTTGTCCAAAACTCGTATTTCAAGTTAAATATTAGCGAACAATCGTATAAAAACTAATTTCTTTGCGAACGGAAACATCACTTTTGGATATCACTTAAGATTTTTTCATTCATTGCAAGTCTTGACTGAAGTGTTGAAAGCGATCTACAAAATGATTAGTCGGGGATTCCGTTACTTAATTACTGGAATTCCCAGTATTTAGTACTCAAATCACAATCGCGTGTCTGTGAGGGTCGTAAGAGTTGATGCTGTGCTGAGAAAGGCTTAAAATTGCAATAAAATCTCAAAAATTTTATTCGGCAATAAAATTATGTCTGATTTGTTCATTACATCCATTAAAGAGTTAATAATCGATGGCTTCGTTTGAATTAATCAAAAAATAATTGCTTTCTTTTTCTTATGTCCGACAAAACTGAAGAATAATTTCTTAGAATTTATTATTGCATTTACTGTGAAATAGAGACAAACGATGTATTGATGCTATCTTTGGATATAAATGGTTTCATCGGTTCCTACAATACTTGAGTTCTTCAGATAAGATCTGTTTTATATCAATCAAAAGTATTTTAGTTCTCTTAAAATATTTTGAATAAACTTTTCAGAAAATTTAGTCAACTTTTGAAACAGATTTCATTAACTATTATAAGAAATATTTGTGGTTTCCGTAAGTGAGCAAGAATAATTATTTCCTCACCTTATTTTATCAGCAAGTTTCAATCATTTACAGCAACTAAAGGATTGAAATTTACGAAAGAATTTATAATTTAAATTATAAATTATTAATTTAATTCTCTTCGTTAATTAAATTGTGATTTTAATTGTGACATTCCATTTATTCTTAAATGTAGTACAGGGATGACCAAGCTCGACGGCTCCAAGGATAATGTCAAGGGGCAGTTTTTTCAAAAGTTACTAAAAATCACTTGTTAGTACAAATAAGCATATTTGAGGCTTTTTTAAGCTAAAAAGACAAGAAGGAAAAGACATTAAAGGTAAAACAAAAAATTTGCGATACACGTATTAAAATATGTCATGCTCAAACAATTTAGGATTAATTTTCGCACTTAATAGTCGCACAAAACGCTATAAATATTTGTAGACATTTGGCGACAAAAACACATTATTTGGTGCAATAAATGTGTGTTATGTTATCAAAAGTCAGCCATTTTTAGACATTGATATTCAATTGGGTTTCAACAATAAATACAAGACTTCGATAGAGATATGGATTCAATTCATTAATATTTGATTTGAAAATCAACGACCGATTGATTGCAGACATACAACACTTGACACCAAATTAACCGCAATTTGATCCGCATTTGAGTCCATTTATGTCTTTTTGTTTTGTCGTTTGATTGCAAATCAAAAACGGATCGAAATATCGACAAAATGGCCTTAAAATTGATTTATTGATCAAAACTACAGATACGTTGACTATAAGAACACAATTAGTGAAATAAATGGTGACTCCTATCAACAGACCAATCCATAGATCTCTTTATAATGAATAGGAGATCCTCTCAGTCTACGAGTTCTTCTGCTAACAATTGCGGCGACAAAAGGGATGAACCGGCCAACAAAAAGTCGCGAACAGAATCCGATAATTCTGTGTCCAATGCTATCGATTCGAATAAACCAAAGATGACTAAAGAAGAAGAATATCAATTCTATATCGACAAAGCGTGCAAAGCCTTCGACAACGGGTGCACTTCCCGCTCACTTGAATCACAAAATATGAAGATTTTGAATTCAGCCAAAAACAAAAGGAGTTCCGCTCATAATAATGAAGTATTCGGTAAGTTTTGGTCCAAATGTTTTAATAATCCAAATATAATACAATTTGTGTCTCAGACGCCTTCAAAAAGTGGACCACCGCTACAAAAATGGACAACTTGTCATATTTTCCTCAAGTAGGTGATGAAGTGGTGTATTTGAGACCAGGTCATCTCCACTACACAAGAGAGATGAGGAAAAAGGAATTGATTCGATCGACGCGAAACAACTCCATTAGTCACCACTACTCTATCGAAAAGTACAAAAACAAAGACTATGTGTTTGCGATCGTTAGAGACATGTCTTTTGAGTCAAAGCCTATTCTCTCCATTAAACTCAATTTGGAAGAAGTAGACCCGGAAACAGAACGACCGAATAACACGATTTTTGCCATTCAATACCTTAAGATGGGAGACATTCCCGACTTTATAATTCTTCGACAGACATATAATAACTCTTTGGACATCAGATGGAAAGCCGGCGATACATTCAAAAGTTCAATAATGGAAGGAAGTCATTGGATGCGCGGAGCGATTATTAAAGAAACCGAATTCTTAGAAGAGTTCCCAAATTCAAGCTTTAAAAGGTTTGAGATCAATAGAGCAGACCAAAGCTATGACCGGTTGAGTCCCTGGGATTTGACGCCTCTCGACAACCTAGATAATGATAAAAACGGTGATCATTTCGTTAATGGCTTTTATGAGATCTCTAAAGAAGAGCGCCTTGGATTTTATCAGTCTAAATCGGATGACTGGCCCTGCTGCTCTTCTCCTGACGAGGGCGGTATATCTGGCAGCATTAAGAGAAATATCATTTGTACCGATCTTAAGAAAGGTTTGATTTATAACTCTCTCATATTATTATAATTAATGTTTTTAGCCATTAAAGTGATTATGAAGAAAAAGGAGTGCATTATATTCACGAACGCCTCACTTTTGTATACGGATCCAAAACCACTCTATTTGATTGATATGAAGACGATTCGGGACAGATTGAAGTTCCAGTTTTACAGACGTTCCGCACAAATAGAGTTTGATTTAAAAGCGCTTCAAAACAATGTTAAATCAGCGAAAACTAATGCGAAAACTGACCCTGTGCATCTCCAAAACCTTGAAAAGTTTCTCAAAGCTCTCTTCGCTTATATGGAAATAGACTTTTGGGAGCGGGAATTTCATTTGTTCGAGCAAATGCTAAAGGAAAATTCGTTTACTGACCTAGTATGTGAACAAGAATCAATGGACGATTCTGACATTCAAGAAATTATAGTAATTAATTGTAATAATTCGCAGAACCAACAAAATCACAGCGAAAGAGTGTCTGTAGTGCCCACTCCCTCATTGCAATCGACTTCAGTCGTTCCAATCGAATCTAAACCCATTAAACAAGAAGTGATTGAGCCGTTGCTCTCTAAAGTGAAGACCGAACCGCGAGAACCAGAAGATTCAAAAGCAGGAATTCTTCAAACTGTGAGTACTATAGCAACCCAAACAGAAATCTTACCTAGCACCCATCAATACACGCAAATCGAGTCGACACATATTTGTCAAATAGAAACTCAAACCGAAGCTCTTTCTATAAGAGACGAAAACACACAAACTGTTTGCGAAACTTCTCACAGAGAGATACAGACTCAGACTGAGTCCACACAAAGTTCGACAAACACTGACATCAATTGTCAAAAGCCTTCAGAGAATGAAAGTCAAACACAAATCCATTGTCGAAACGATTTAATAGAACCGGTTCCTATCGAACCCGAAAACAAGTCTTATTTATGTGTCTTCTGTAAGACTAACACATACTTCTTGGAGAGGAACCAGGCGTTGGCTCACTATAAGAGTCATTTGGACTGCGAAATACAGTGCGATATCTGTTACAATCATTACGATAGCGTCGAAGAGTTCAGAGAACAAGACTCCGAACACTCTGACTGTACAGAAAACGTTACGCAAATAAAACAGTTTTATTTGACACTCGATTGGATCGAGTCTTTCCTTGATTTTCAAATGACGCGTCTCTTCAACCGATTAGTGAGAATTATACCCGAATTATGTCCCGTTTGTAATGCTATTAAACAAATGAGTGCTCAGACATTCATCCCTTTGAATGCCATCGAAGACGAAGACTCGTTCGAAGAACATATTTACCATCATTTTAAACATAATGATGTCTACGAATGCATTAAATGCAGCGAACAAAGCGGTGGACTTAACTTCAAATTTTTCTTTGACGTAAATGAGGCGCAAAATCATTTACGAACTCATGAGTTGAACATCGATTTGAATAAAATGGAGATTTACTTTCGTATTAATGACACTCTGAATAAGAAGTTATCCGGAACCATTCAGAAGTATATAGAATCAAATAAAACGATTGAAGAGATTTATAAAAGCAATTGTATTGATGCCTAAACTGTGCCTTTTGGTATATTTGTTTACAAGAGTATTTTAAATCAATTATATTGTGATGATTATTAATTTTTGTCCAATTATTTAATATAGAAATCAATTTGTTTATAAAGTTTTGTTGATTCAAATTTGATATATTATTAAATATTTTTTTTTTGTTCCAAATAAATAATTCATTTGATTTATTGCAGGTTCTCTTATATTCCAACTAGCTCAATTTTCATAGCTCGACGTTTAGTGAGTTAGTTTGGTTTCGAGACAGAAGTTTAATATAATGCAATTAAATGTTTATTGAAAATGTTTACATAACAACCAAACATAACAACACCCCATTGATATAAATTTTCTATACTATTCAAATATAATAGAGATTAACAAACGTTCGTTCAATGAATTGATTTTCACAATTAAAACAAAACAATATTACACAATATTACACAATATTACACAATATTACACAATATTACACAATATTACACAATATTACACAATATTACACAATAT
>JAQGCS010001744.1:0-12462 GCA_034702105.1 Fuscozetes fuscipes | reverse complement strand
AAAGTAAAAGACACTGTAGTTTTATTATGGTGAATTTTTTAGTGAATTCTATTTACATGTCGGACGGCTAGTATCTTCGGAATAATCCACTCATTCATTATTCGTCAACTCTTCCGACAAACATATTCTGATGCACTTTAATACATAAAATATTGAAATGATAGCCAAGGGAGTCATTACATACACTTGTTTGGATTTTTCTTTGTTCTCAGACTTAAAACTTCATGCTCAATCTTTTTACAAGTTTCATTTATCAAATCAGATTAAAAATTTATGCTATATTTAAAACAAGGAGACGTCTCGCAAATTAAGATGAATGAACATGGTATTTCCATTTTAAGCAGAACACGAAAGAAAATGAGCATAATAATAATATCAACTGGATTGTGATGACACGTAAATATAACGACAAAATTGATTAAAGCTTTGTTTGAATTGGGAATTAAATAACAAGAAATGTATGTATTGTCGGATCGGAAACAAGACATATAAGCAAATATGAAATGGCAGAGGAAGACACCGACCATTCCTATGCAAAGGCTATGAGGGCTGACATTCGCCGCATAAAAGGTCATGAGTTAACTGTTGTCAGCCCCTAATCGACTATTTTTAGACAAGAATTGCATTTCTGATGAATCTAATAAATAAAAGACAATACTATTGAATAATAAAACACTGTTTTCATACATAAAAACTTTAGACCAAAAGTTGTGACAAATTTCTCTTTTATTATCTAATTATTGTTGAAAAGACTTTTAATGCATTAACTCGATAACTAATGATGTGATTTAATTAGATTACAAACTTTTCTAAGCTAGGTATAGTTGATTCTAGGTTGAACCTTTCCTAGACTACACTTTTTTAAATTGGATAAAAATTTTAATTAAATGCAGTTAATGTTATTTTGTATTTGCCAAGGTGGGATTTTGTTGATATTATATTTAATGTGTGATCAAGTTAGATTTAATAGTGAATCACTCAAAGAGCTATCACGAGATATAGAGATTATATGAGATTTGGTGAACATAATGAACGAAACAATGACGTCCATCATAAAGTGACTTGGTGGTGCTATTTAGAGACAGAGTATATGTCTTACCTGATAGGCACTGCGGTGAGTTGGCTATTCTACTTTGTGCGGATCCAACTGCAGAGACAGCCGCTGAATCTGAGCGCTCGTTACCACCTATTAGTGATGTGTCGAAGACGAGCACACGATCACAGTTTACAGGAAGGAAAGGATTTTCGTACAAAAACAAAGTTTTGTCTTTAGTTTAATTAGAATTAGTATTAAAATCACTAAATATAAGGAAATGATTGGAAATTAATTTCTCTTTTTTATCACTAAATATATTTAATTTATTTAAATCTAATTTAGTCTTAATTTTAAGCTCTAGTGTGAGAAGCGTTGGACTAATCCAATGGAAAGCCTTCTTTCATAATAACTTTCATACACCCGACACGTTTACAAAATTAAATCAGAATCGGATTTTACGCGAATGGATAGTCAAAAGGATATTGGAAAGTGTGTTGTCCTTCCATCTGATCAGGCAATAAGTTTGGCTCTCTTTAACATTTCGGGGGAGAAAACATTTGTGAAGTTTTGTGAAACTTTATAAGTGAGTGATTTCTTTATTGAGAGAAGAATGAGAGGTTTGCGTGCATTTCATTTATGAATAAATGAAAATTTGTTCAAAAGATAACAACAAATAAATTAAATGTTGTTTTCATTGCAATACAATGAATGTCTGGCTCTCAGCACAGGTTCGCTTACAATAGGTTTCCAATCGATATTTGATATTAAAATGTAAATCACAAAAACGAGAGAAAACTTGGGATCAAAAAGTAAACTCATTTATGGCAATAAGAGAAAAAATTATGAGAGAGAGAGAGAGAGAGAGAGAGAGAGAGAGAGAGAGAGAGAGAGAGAGAGAGAGATTTGTGAGAAAGATATTTGTAGTGATCATCAATTGATTCATTTCAGAAATGATTCTCACGAGAATAGGAATACGAAAGAAATTCTTATTATGGGGAAATACTAAATTTGATTTTTTATTTGCTTGTATTAATTCATTAATGCTTTATTTGATCAAATATTTTGATGACATATTAAGTGTATTTGTGATGAGCCGATTCAGAGGCTGTCTCTCAGTTATCTGAACTAAAATACTCAATCAAATAGTTTTGAATTCTATTACTTATTTCAATTGAATGGTTAAGTAATTGAGAAAAGTATGAATCGAAGACATCGAAAGAGAGCACAAATACAATACATGCAATACATATGAAAATTATTGCAAATCGGATGACAACGATCTCTGGAAATTATAATTCATGCAAATTAGTGGCAAACCATACACAATAAAAGTGTTCGTCTGTGCACTACTATAAACGAGCACATTTGGAAAGACAATCAAACAAATAGCATCGGCCAGAATATAAAGACAATATTGCATTTGCTGTCACCACTTGTAAAGTAAAGGCACTGGCATTAGGCACAGCACACAGTCATCGCTCAACAACAACACAATTTTCAACAGATATTACTTTTGATCAGATAAATAGACAATAAAGTAATTTTGAGTCCAGGCCATAAAGCAAATTCCTGTGCCATAAGTTGGCCAACGATTTACGTGCAATGAATTGAATTGACAGCAAATTTCTATCATTTGCTTTTCATTTAGTGTTTTGATCCCTTTCGCCGATTCTCTGTTGACCACAAACGTACGCAATGTTTCAAATTTTCATTAATTCCTAATGAAATGAACAGTCTCTCAAATCCAGCACAAAAAGTAGAACAATCAGGTGCTTCAGTATACAGTAGAACCTAGTTATACCCCTTCTTTATAATCCTTCCCTGGTTATAGACCCTCAATTGTTCAAGTCACTCTCATTTAAAATAATGACAAAGAAACCTTGTTATAATCCATAATGGTTAGAATCGATGAATTTGTGTAAAGCAAGCGGACGATTTATCCAGGTTTGACTGTATGAATATGAATGTCTATATTTAGTAACACACATAATATTCAGTTGTGACACCATTTCGCCAATAGGTTTATCAGTAGAGCTAATGTTCTAAATGTATATAATGTCATCCATTGTCATATACGCCCTCTGCATATATACCACAAAAGTACCCCCTTTTGGCAACAGTCAAACATTCTCAGAGTAGACTCTGTTTTATCATAACTTTGATATCAGTTTTAAGAAGAAACCAAATATCAATTTAAGGGAAATCATTACAACACATACTTTTCCGAATATTTTTGCAATTCTTTTAGTTTTCAAAAATAATTTTTGATTTTCCAAAATATTTTCTCTAAAAGTGAATATTATTTTCGTATTAAAAATCGATTTTATTTTATCATTCAATTCATCAAAAGGCAAAATATTTCGCATTTTTGCTGTCAATTGAATGAAGCCTTGAGTTATGGCTTATGTGTGTCCACGACTAGACTACAATTAGGGGGTTTCTATTAATTTGATTGCGTTATTAAATAATTATCGTCTATGGAATCATTATTTTGATACTGGAGGGGCTGGTATTGTATGGTATGGGGATAGTTAGCAATACAATACTGAATGCAATCAAATTATGGTAAGAGAAGGAGTGAAGCGCTGACGAAAAAATAGTGAAAGCACACGGCATTTATCTTCCTCAAGCACAATTTTAGCCATAATAATGCCTTCAATTTGGTGTTGGCCTCGATTGCTCTCATCCTTAGGTAGAGTTCATTGTGTAAAAAGAATTACAGGCACTCATTGATGTTAATAATACAGGAATGGTATACATTATCCAAATGGTTTAGGAGAAGGAAAACCTATTACACAGATTCTGATACATAATACGCTTTTTTACTGCATTTTATTTACGGTTATGAATATTCTATTACTACAATCCCAGAGACGTTTCACTTATTTTAATGTCAATTCATTCCTCGATTATTTGAACCAATATTTCATTTACTCTATGAATGACTTGAATTGAAAAATGAGGATTCAGTGAACACTTGAATCAAAATCTATTTTCAATTAACCTTTTGAAATAGGCATCTATTCTGTGCATATCTACTCAGAATATTCTGACAAGAATTAAAGTGTCTATTTTTTGCCTTATGTGTTAGGCGGCAACTTTCAGTGAGGTCCAATAATTGTATCTGACTATTTTTCCACTTGGATTATCCCTTTGAAGAAGACGGCAATTCAGAGAGAGTTCTTCACTGAGTAAGAAATGATTTCCCGCGAGATTTAGGGCTAAAGTGGGCAAAAAATATGTCATCGTTTAAAATATAATAATATCTCCCACGAGAAGAATTGCTTCACTGCATAACACCAGATGTTATAATACATACTAATTAATGGACATAACAATGAGAGAAAATGTTCCTCTCTTATAATTATAGGTAATGATTTACAGACTTTGTGTCTCACAACCCATATTTCAGAAATTTCGTCTGCAATAGGGGAATAAACATAAGACCAAATGTAAATTGGGCATTTTTTTACTGAATTAAATAGTCTAAATACACTAATTACTATTATTTAAGTACTTGGTAATTTAATTGAAGCGAATTTATGTTCTAAATTGTTCAAAACATTTTCATTTATTGTTTTGTATCATGTATGTTTTTCTGAATTAGCCATATAAATGTTAAACTGTGCTCACAATTCAATACATGCGTTCTGTACTCTATATTAGAAATGAAAAGTCGAATAAATTTTTTGTATCGGAAACCGATCCGAGATTTTCCAAAGATTTATCCGATATCCTAAAAAATGTTCACATTATTGACTAGGCAAAAATAAATTTGATTTAATCAGGGATGCGGAAAAGAATTTTAGGTATTTCATCTGGGGTATGAAGGGATGCTTGGAACAATAACAATTTTGCCGAACATGAAATAGGTGGCCAAAAAATTCCCTCAACTATCCCTCCTAAACTTTCAAATCTAGGGGTAAAACTTGAATTTGAATGTCAATTTTTCGGATTTTCAGGGTGGGATCAAAATTTTGTTCACTCAAAACCCACTTTAGATGTTATTTGAGAGGTCATTTGGGATCTAGGTTGATTTCGTGACAAATTAAAAATGCCGGTTTCGCAATATGTCTGTCTGGTCTCTACTCACAAATATCTCAAACCTTCTATTCGTAAATTAGTTGTCATTTATTTCTTATATCGATTGAATACAATAATCGATAATAAGTCAAATATTTAGTCAAAGTTAGACTCAAAAAGTGGGAGATAATTTTCCCAAAAAATTTGCCTCAAAATTGGCCAAAAAATTTGCCGCCTCGCTTCGCTCGGCAAAATCTTTGCGTTTGCCTCGCGTTCGCGGAGAGGGGGTCCAATTTGCCTCAAATCTAGGGGGGTCTCGTCGGGACCAAAAACTAGGGGGTATTTGGGCTATACCCCCCAAGGGCACCCCTGATTTGATGACATTTATGTGAAATGAGTCTCGAAATTCATGTATCGATTAATTTGATTAAACATTGAAGCTTTTGATTGAGAAATAACAAGACTTTTATAACCAGGGATTAACATTGTTTTGGAGCTCAGAGGGATCCAGGGCATTGGATAAAATGACGGCCAGAAGTACAGGAAGTGCCAAAAGCCGTCATTTGTCATAAAATAGTTGTTTTTGGGCGTTTATCAGCCTAAATTTAATTCTAATATTGCCTAAACTCAGTTAAGTTAACTTAATCAAACAAAATGAAGGACAAAATTGCTGATTTTTGGGAAATTAAGTTCTTAATTTATTAGCATTTTTGGTTTACTATGTTTCGAACGCGAATGGGCTTATAATTTTGCTAGAAGGATATCCCAAGATTCTTAACTCAGGAGGATTTCTGAAAATCTCCCTTGTCCATTCCTGTTTGTAACCCATTTAATAATAGTATTATTATTATTATTCATTTATTAAAATAAATTCTATTCATTGAAATCATTTTTTTTTGTAAATGTGAAACACTTTTAACCAAAAACTTAATCATGAATTCCATTTGAATTTTAACCGAATTTTTTTTTATTTAATTTAAAAGTTTTATAATGTTTGCAGAAATAGCTCATTTGAAAATCGATTCAAACATTTTAATTATGTTTAGTATTAATTATTAATATTATATGAATTGATATGAGTTTCAATTTGGAGCACATATTGTGTCCTCAAAATTCATTATAAAATTAGTGATGGCTTCAAAATTTAGTAAAAAATGTTCAGAATTTTTCCATTAAAATAACGTCGAATAACAAATCAGATCACAATCATCAGTGAATTGAGAGCACTATTTTCAAAATTGGTAGTAAATTGCTAGTTATTAACAAGCTTAAATACTTGGATTGCTCATTTGATATTTGGACTAATAATCCTTAGAAGTAATCCTGAATGTTTTCTAAAAAACAATTTAACTATGAACCTCCTCATATAATAAACTAATCATTCTCCTTATAGTATTCCTACTTAAGTACACAATTACTCCTAGGATAATCAATTGTCATCTTTAGACCTCACTTTGATTTCAAGGGTTTGCGTAATATTATCTATTCCAGATCATTTAAAATGAAGAAACGAAATCTGTGACACTCATGCATTGCATTTACATAAGTGTTTAAAAGAGCAAAAAAACATTAGATTTGAAGATATTTTATTTTGGAAACAAAAAGCAATTCATTTCTACGAAAGCTTTTTCCACTTTTATGACTATCTTTGAGTTTAAATAGAATTTCTAAGAATAAAGAAATGAAAAAATCGTAAATTCAAATGATTAAAGTCATACGAATGAAAGTGTTGAACGCCATTAATTCAGAACTTGATTTCCCATAGGATTGTATGCGACAACTGAGCCAAACAAAAATTAACTTAAACTCCAATTGAATTCTTTGTTTTGATACTTTAGCCTTGGTAATAAACGAAGGATATTAATCAATCATTCGGTGAATGCAGTTATACACATTCAAAACAAAATAATCATGCAAATTTCAAAGCATTAAAATAGAATATTCTTTCTCTTTTCAAATAGTAGTAAAAGAGCTTAATTTGTGAATCGAAATAACGTTTGATTTTGACATTTAATTAATTAAGATTTTGCTTCTAATCCCAAATGACAACAAAAATGTGTTGAAAAATATCACCCCGAAAATCCCTTTAAATTATTGTGTAAGGGATTCTCAGTGCTTTATCTCAAATATGGGAAAATCATCTTTTTTATTAATTACTAGATCAAACTTAACAAATGCATTTATATGCAATACCCCATAATTACAAACTATATTTGCATAATAACACCTTGAATGTTTAAAAAAGGAATTTCTAATTTTACGAGAATTAATGTTTTGAATATTAATTCATATCGAAAAGATTGCATCGAATTGACTGCTAATTTCTACTAAAAATAGCATGCTTAATTATAAGCAAATTCAAACGACTTGCTATTTCAGGCAAATGTTGTACAAAATTAGAATTAACTGAACGAGAATTCAGTTCTGAATTTATTGCTTTATTCCGGGAAATAATTTCAATCTATTTAAGGAATTGCTATCGATTTTGCAATATTTCTAAACCATAACAAAAAGTGTGGATTTTTTCATTTTCGACAAAATCCAAGATTCATCCAAAATTGAGAGAAGAAAACATATCTTTCATCTTTTGAGCCCCAGAGCTCTGAATGCAATCCATCAAATGGCAACTCAACGCTTCATTGTCATAAATATCGCAATCGAAACATATATTAACATAAGTTACATAACAATTATTTCGATCACAAAACTCGTTGAGTTTTTTCTGCAAATATTCCCTAAATTTTTGAATCAATATTTAAAGGAATGTAAACACTAAAGAATTTGTTGGCTTTTGACACATCATTCTCTTCATTATTGGTTAACAAATGTGTTCTATTAAATGATATACAATATTATGTATAACTCATTGCATAACAAATGGCTGAAAAATTAATTGAATTTCATTCTCTGATAACTTCTAAGATAACTGATATTTGCATTTGAATAGTCCAATGAATAATGTCTTTAAAATTTTATACGTTTTTGAAATTCAATTTCAAAAATCAATTATTTGTTTGGTAACATTAATCTTGGAGACATACATCAATTTTTGACATTTTCATTATCTTTCTTTTTTCTATTTCAAAAATAACCTGGGTTAAATTGATAAATTATTCTGGCTCCTCTGAAAAATTCAGTGACATTTAAATGAAAATTATAATCCATTACAGTTCTATTTTTGCCCTGACTTTTGTTTAAGTTTATGTATTGAATCAATTAAATTGTTATAAATATGGTTTAATGGGTTGACTATTAAATAATGACTAAAATTAAAGCTATTATTCATAAAAATGTTTATTACAATTAGTCGTCTGTTTGTAGTCGTCTTCAATGGAGAGAACATTGTTTTTAATAATTACTGAATTCAGAAATTATGAGATCGTAAAAGTCAAGCGCATCTCAAATAATCAATTGTTAGCCCTTTGAATATATTTTTATGTTTTGAAACATTGCGTACTTTTATGACCCAAAAAGGATTGGCGTAAAAGACTTAAAAAGATTGAAAAGGGATTCACTTATCGATTCTAATCTGTTGAACGTCTCTTAAGAAGTATTTCTTAAGTTTTCACTCGAAAAATATATTTTATGGCCTGAGCTCTGATGACATGCACACAAATAAAGGCATAGTATTAGGCAATAAACCAATGACTTACGCGTCTTCTTGTAGAGGAGAATCTCGAACTGTTCCATTGAGTGGTTGTCGAGCGCCTGTTCTATTCTTTGGATGGTATTTCTGTCAGTCATCTCGCCGTACATAAAACTGCACCGGGTGCTCTTCTGCATGACTTCGGCCCTGTTGTAGCCGGAGATTTTGCAGAAGGTCTCCGAACAGTAGACGATCGGATAGTCAACAATCTGTGCATTTGCCAGAAGAAAACTGCTGTCAGCTGTAAATAAAGAACATTTTGGTCACTAATTATTGCTTACTTAGTTTTTTCTATTTTTAGACGCTTTTCGGATAAAAATCAATGAAAATTAGACTTTGGAAAAAGTCAGTCCAATCTATACCCTCCTTATGATAAAGTCCCAATCACTCCCTACATAGAAGACTAACGCTAATACATAAAACAAGAAATTTGAGGAGAAAATGAACATTCTATTTTTTCGATTCAATTTTGAAAATAATTTAAGAAAAAAATAAAATTATTTCATAATTTTTTGATACATAGTTTCAAAAGTTGTAAGGAGGGATTGTAGAAAAAGTGGGAACTTGAAGGGATTCGTTTTCTAATAGATAGTCCCTTCACTCGCTTTCTTCCAGAATCTGTCTCTAATTTCTTTGAATTCTCTGTAGGGAATGGGAATCAGAGGGATTCCTGCGGGATTAAGAATTCCCTTTCAAAGTCTAAGAAACATTACTTTGTTTTTCATGTGACACGAATTATGTCCGCTCTCT
This sequence comes from Fuscozetes fuscipes, assembly GCA_034702105.1. Taxonomy (NCBI): domain Eukaryota; kingdom Metazoa; phylum Arthropoda; class Arachnida; order Sarcoptiformes; family Ceratozetidae; genus Fuscozetes; species Fuscozetes fuscipes. The sequence goes on along the minus strand of JAQGCS010001744.1, from coordinate 3,007 downwards.
TATAATTAGTTATCTAGCAATATGTACTCGCATTTGCAGAATCTTTTTTGTCTGACATATTTTCCCTGTGGGACACATACTAATTATTCTTTAGTGACAAACATTGGCGTCATTAGTAAGAAATGTCCAAGTTTTTGGACAAACTGATAAGAAATGTTATTAAGGCATTTACTTTGTTTAGTTAATTTCCTAGTAATGCCTTTTTACTGTAATGTTCTTTCATAAATATTCAATTACCAAACAACTCATTGTAATTTTACCAGGCTTCACTTTCTAATTGTTAATCAATTTATAAGACATAATATTGTCATCTTTTCTATCAATTGTAAGAAATATAAGAATTTTATTCCTAATGTCAGTTCTGTCCAATTCATCACAAAATACAAATTCTATAAATTTTTTTCATTCAAACAATTCTTTTATAATATTTCAAATGTTTTACAGTTTCTTCAAAAGAGATAATAAATTAGAGAATGTTTGGAAACGACATCAATCATACACTTGTATTACTTGTATTGCAATTTTCGAAATGAGAATATTTTTTTAATGGAAAAATATTTCTGAAAAATTAAATTTTTCGAAAGAATGGAACAAATTCTTTATATTTTGAGATTCTCTTTGTATTACTTCGTTTGTTTTAATACATATTTATGACTTAATTTAGCTCAGACTCAAACAATACTTTACTCTAAATTAGATTTGTTTGTAAACTGAGCTAATGGTCATTTATATGGTGAACATCTAACATTGTCTCCAACAGGGATGACCATGTTCTTGCAACTCAATGCGAGCTCAAGAAAAGCAGAATGGAATTTTCAAAATTCAAGGGTGACATAAATTGCATACTATTTGAAAGTCACAATTTTGATCTTGCTCACCTAAATACAATTTAAATTGTCCCAATTACAGTTAAAATTTTACTAACTCAATTAAAATAGATGAAAAATGGCGGGATAAGAGATTTTTGATAATCTACCTTGGTTGTCCCTAGTCAGAGGTGTTATTTAATTAAATTCATGGGATGCCAAATATTCAAAGATTAATTCTTTGAGCGGATTATTTGATTAAATGTTTAAAAAGTCTGAAATTTAAAATTCTGAGCGAAATAATTCTTTTTTCGAATGTGAGTCTAATCCACAAATTTTTGGATTTAATTGAAAAGAAAAACAGAAAATTATTTGAATAAATAATAAACAGAAAGCGAATAATAAATATAAATCTCGTCTCAAATGATTTGGTTTTGGGTCCAAAACTCAATTATTTAAATTTAATTTAAAGAAATGCAATCAATACTGAAGGAGAAACAGAAGAGAATGTATAAGAATGTAATGAACAAGAATCAAATATTTATGATTTTATGTCTAAAACTCAAACTCTGATTAAAGGGAAGGCATAACGAGTTTCGAAGGCTTTTGTTTTGCATATTATATAAAAATATTGTTGTCGTATATAAACAGAAAACATTACTTATATATAAAGAAACATAACTTTGTTTTATTACTCGAAACACTTTTCTGTTTATGAGATTAAAATACCAGAACTATGTGTTCAAGTCTTATGAATTATGTGTAAGAATTTTATACATCACAGAATTCAGATTTCATGTCCTGAAACCTGTGCTAGAGCACAATTCAAATAGTAGTATTTGTTTTGGCAACAATTTAAAAGAATCTCAAACAAAGTCGTCGTGTTAATTTATGTTATTAGGAGTTAAGCCAAAATTAATTAGTATACTAAACAAGTGAAAAATTAATTTTTTTTATACTAGATATCTTTGAATTAAGCCAACCAAAAAGAAAAATGATGAATTTCCGGCAAAACTAATCAATATCCTTATGAATGATTATACAAACTGAAGGAATGCAGAATATATCATAAAATATTAATGTAATTCAAGTCTATTAATTGAAAAACTCTGATCTTAAGCAATGGTTCCCCCGAAGAACTATATTAGATAAAAACCTTTATCTTCAGTTCAGTTGTTTGTCGGCATTTGTTTAATGAAATTCTTTGGAATCTCTTCTGTGAGCAAAAGGAAAATTTTAATCAAATTTTCAAATTTTGATGAGATTTTTGAGGCTTTTTATTCATTATTTTTTTTAATCTTAAAAATACAAAAATCACTGAAAACCGCGACAGAAAAGGTTTGCAAAAATCGATAATTAATTATAATATGATATAATTGTGAGCTTATTAGTGAGAAAAGATTCTTAATTTATTTGCAATCAATTATTAAAATATGACATTCATTAAAGAGCTTCAAGAGTATCAAAATAGACCTGGGTATATCATTTGTTCTGTGAAACTCTAGTCATTAGGCGATGAATATAAATAGATGATCAGTCAAACCAATCGATTCATTGTTTTCCCATATAATTAGAATAATCAGATGAAAGGGAAGAAACTTTTGGAGATCCTATGCATCTCAAACACAAACTAAGGCTTAAAACTGAGCTAGACATTTGGCCCAAAGTATTTATTATTTTGCCAGTTGTGTTACAACAGCTGTTCCTTAGATGCGATAAGACTTTGAATACACGTTTATTTCAATTGAATCTCAAAATTCTTGTCTTTAGAGATGAGTGAAACGAAATTCCAAATATTGTTAAAACAGACATCAAATCAATTTCGCAATACTCTTACTATAAGTCAAATATAATGAGCAAATTGTGGATTTACAACAAATTGAGCTATGTCAAATTTATTAAGGTTTGCTGAAATTAATTTTGAATAAACTGAAGCTAAACATTGGAAAGTGAATGACAACCCTACCTTGACTAAAACTTTATTTTACACAAAAATCTAGGAAATAATATTATAAAGTAATATAAAATTAAAATCTATTAGGTTTTTCTACAGGATGATATACCAGAATACATCCCATGACATAGCTAATTCTGAATTTTGAAACATTCACATAATTAATACATAAAATACTTGGAATGTGTTCTAAAAATCAATTGTAAATCCAATTGTTTAATATAGGATTTAATCAGTTCGTGTTCTA
>JAQGCS010001743.1:0-12472 GCA_034702105.1 Fuscozetes fuscipes | reverse complement strand
CTCTCTCTCTCTCTCTCTTTCTCTCTTTCTCTCTTTCTTTCTTTCTTTCTTTCTTTCTTTCTCTTTCTATGTTTAGAAAACAATTAGATTTGACTGAAATCAATAATATCTGTAGGGATATATAAGGGAGTTTTAGAATTCACCTCTATTAAAACCAGATTTATCTAGAAAAACGTTTATTTTAGTACAAAATGACGGATTTTGGGGATTTTCGATACTTCCGGCAGCCATTTTATCCAACTCCTGCTCCCTCTTAATTTAAATTATTGATCCAAAAAAATCCCTCTTTTTCCCCCCTGAGCTCGAAACTCTTGCCCAACCCTTGCTGTAGACTATAAAACATTTTAACGCCAACGCAAATGTTAGCATGGCCTTTTTAAGTTGTATCTTCAATAATAATAATAATAATAATATGGTGTTAAAGCGCACAGAATTTCATTTTGAATTCCTTCGGGTCAACAAAAATAGAGCACAAAATTGATATTCACTTGTTTTCAGATAAAGTGTACACAAAATTATTCAGAAATTATTTTAGAAAATAACAGAAAACCACAAAAATAATAATAACTTCATTTGCTATATTCCCAAATAAATTCAAAGAACGTGTCCTCAGCAAAAACAAGGTGATATTGAGTATGCTTATCATAATTTGCATGAATACAATGCAAAAATAATTGCTTACATAATACAGTCGAAACTATATACGTATATAAGAGCCTCGTTATAATCCCTCCCAGACTATAGTCCCTCAAACATAAAAATCATTTGTCATCTCCATAGACAGTAATGTTAAAATAACTTGGTTATAGTCCATCTGGTTATAATAATCCCTGGTCACTGTAATAGATTTCAGCCTATTTTTGACCTGGTTATACTGTATTTGTATAACAATATTAATAAGATGCAAATAATTGTTATATAAAGGAATAAATGATTGCAAAGACAATATACCGTATATTACATACGTTTCCACAGAAATACAATAAATATTTGATAAGGAATTCATCGGTAGTTTGTTTCTATAGATTTGTGAGAAAAACAATTATCGAATGAGAACTGCGATCAGAAACTGTTTAAATGTTTGGCTCTTTTGCTTCTTTATGTCATATTTGTCTTCACTCAAGTGTTGTATTATATGATCCAGGGGTGTGGAGACTGGTCGACCTTAGGGGGGGTCCCTCGGAACAAAAAATCAGGGGGTATATGGGGGTATTTTTCAGCCTCACCGCGAAAAAACTCACAGCCCCCCTGTAGGCTTTTTTCTGACTCTCAAAAATTTCGACAAAAACTCATAAAATTCGCTAAAAAACCTCAAATATTTGCCGCCTCGCTCGGCGGGGGGTCCGATTTGCCTCAAATCTAGGGGGTCTCCTCGAACTCAAAACCAGGGGCTATGCCCCCTCTCCGCACCCCTGTATATGATCCAATATTTTTTGTGTTTGTTTATCACATCTGTCCTTTTGTTCAGTCTTTTTATTATCTGTAATTGAATTAAGAATCGGACGCTTCACTCGATGACTATTACGGCTCAGCGCTAGAAAGTATTCTTCAGAATCCGCACCAAGCTAACATTTTAAACGATAAGAGAAGTTGTATTCGCCGATCGGGTACTTGTGATCACAGACCAAACGATTGCTGCGGAAAATCTGGTAAAACATTTTCAAAATATTCATAATATTCTAAAATTATTGAGTAAATACAAAAATGTGATGAACTTTTGACCTTTGAAAGTGTGTCGATGCAATCTTTGGGGCACAAACTGCCGCTGTCAAAGGCTGGGATTATTCCAGGTCTGTCTCATATTTTCAATTAAATTTTTAGTAATTAATTCTTGGAATAAAATGAATTCTATTTTTTGAACAGAAATGGGGAAAGCGTTGAATGTTTTGCTATTTTTTCGAGAATCCAATTAACTATTAATTTATTGAGAAATTGGTTTCAGAGCTCAACTCTCTATTGATTGTCTCTGTTTTGTATTAATTTATTTTATTTTTCTTTTAATCCAATTTGAAAGCGAGTGTTGTAGTCATTACAGTCATACAGTTATTACCGTTTATATTCTGAGTACAAACTCTTCGTCTTATTATTATATATAATATATGGTCTGATTTCGATCTGAAGAGCCGCTCCTTATTATGTGTCTACAAAACAATTCTAAATATTCTTAAATTTTTAATCCAAAACATATTTTGAGTGAAAATGTAAACAAAAATCAATTGAAATCAGAAGTCTTACCATTGAATTAAATTAGAATAAAATTTATTTTTCCTAAAACTCATAAAAAGATAACTAAATCTAATTTCAAAATTCAAGAGTCAGACAAAGAGATGGGAAATACAACAAAGTTTTTGACATAATTTTCATAAAACAGTCGAAAATGCAATTTATTTAATGAGCAAAAAGTGATATAATTTTTGAAAATTGTGAAAATCCATATTGTAAACAATTGTGACAGCTCATTTTATTTTAGAACAATATTTATTTGCAAATTATTTAATTTAAAAGTCGTTAATTATTCTGCAATAGTTAGACAAGTTTAGATTGGTAATTGATCTGGACAAACCTATTATTAATTTTGAACCATAACAAGAATTCTATATACAATCCTATCTCTCATATTATAAGTCTTGAAATCTAATCTTTTGTTAATTTTTAAATTCATTAAATATTATAAAAGTTTTTCAAAAGAAAGACATTATTTGTGCGAATTGTTTGTATTCTATGTTTAAAAAGTAATTTAATACAAAATAATATGAATTTAATGTTAAAATAATTTGAAGATTACTCCAAACTTCAGTATTAAACTCATATAAACCTATCATTTGTTGCTATTTTCGGTCAATTATTTGTTAGAATTGATTGTAATTGTTTTGTGTATAAAAATAAAACCAAATTAAATGCATTAAAAAAATTAAATTCATTTATATCTAACAAAATGTAATTATTTTATTCAATTATTTATATTAAATTTGATGTTATAATAAAAATTGGTTTAAAATTTCAGTCAATTTTCAAAATCTTAGATAAATATAAATTACCCAAGATTGCCTAAATCTAAGTTAAAAATTACTCGTTACAAACTTTTATCAAGGCAACACTGACTACAAGAAAATATGGATTAAAATTGCTCTAGTTTTGAAATTCATTTACTTCAAAAGGCTGGCATTTTTGAAATGATGCAGATGATTTCAAAACTCTAATTATGCTTTATTGATGAAAGTTAGTCGACGTAAGAATAAACTGGTTCGCCGGAGTTCAACATTTACCCACTCCGGTGTTGGATCGACAAACTTACATCTGACCACTTTTCATATTTTGAGAATCCCTAACCAAGAATTTAATTGTAAGTACAGCCGCGCCTGGTTATAATCCTTCACTTGTTTCAAGAACATTGAGGGATTGTGACGAGGGTTCACTCTCTATTCGCCGAATATCTTTACCCCCAATTCCATCTTGCCGAATCTCAATTTGCCAAAAAATATAAAATAAGTCTGGTTATATATCTATAACGCATATTACAACTCAGGATGAAAAATCAACTACTTTATTGTTTGTTAATTAGTTTCAATTCATTCAAAATTTAAAATATATTAGCTTGTCACATTGCTTTTCAGAAGTTAAACTTTTAATCTTTAGTTCAAAACTTATGAATCACAAGTTTGTGATGTTTTTGTTTTCGTTTTTCAGTAAACGGGTATTTCTGATATTACTTTCGGCGAAAAAAAATTTGCCGCCTCGCTTCGCTCGGCGAAAAAACTCAGAGGGGGACCAATATAAAAAATTTTCCCGCTTCGCTTCGCGCGACGGAAAACACAAAGACGTAAGGTCAAAGTGCGAGCCAAAATTTTCTACTCTTGGGGGGGGGGTAAGACCCATACCCCCTTGCGCATCCCTGGATATATTCAAGTTATTGAAAAATCCCAGCTTTTGGTACCCGTTACCGGGATTTCTCCCATTTGAAGATTCCTTATAAATTTGCTGGGTAAATCAAAGGGAGTATTCCATGAGTGACGTAATCCAACGGTTTTTCAATGTTTTCAATGTTTTCAATGCAAAATTATTTGAAATTTCTGTAGTTTTCTGGAGTTTTATTTAATGATATTATGATAGAGAATAATCATTTATGCATACACTAAAAATTTCATCTTTTCCCAATTTTTCCCAAAATACTTATGAGACTTCAAAGATTCTGTAATGTATTCTCTATGAGCCAATTTTATGCTATATAGAGCCAAATACATAGCGTGGAATAGACCCTTTCCATAATATCAGACTCATCAAACTCTCAAATTGCATAAATCAGACTAGCTAATATAAATTTATGTTTTAATTGTCAGTAACTGTTAGTATTAGCAAAAGATTTCGATAAAATAAATAATTCCACACACACACAAACTTTCACTAGATAATGAGTTAACAAGTTCAACATAAACATATCAATCGAATTAATAAAGGGGAAAATGTTGAGCTTGATAATAATTACAATTTGTATGGATTGTTATTTAATGAAAGTGGTTTTATTTTTTATTTTTAAATTTTTTGCTTTGAGCCAAATGTTAATAAATGTGTGATTTGAAGGCAATCGACCTTAAAATTGATCGAATACTTCGAATGTTTGCAATAATCATCAAATGTTTGCAATTGAGATGACCTGTCATTCATGAGATTTCAATTGATTTGTTTGCAGATTATATGAGAAAAGAATCGATTAATGTATTATCAAAACGAAAAAAGATTAAAAAATAAGGACAAAAGTTATACCGAATGAACCACTTCTCAGTGAATTGAGATTATAATGAAATTTGCATTTCTTTCAAGTAATGAATGCCTCGAAATTTTCCTTTCGGTTAATTGGCTTTTAATTTGAACAGAATCGTAAAAATGAAGCAAGATAAGCATAAGGTCTCTACTCAGTCAACAAACTTTCCTCACTTTTTTATGAACTCTCGAAATAAGATAAAATGAAATCAAATTAAAAGTATGTATCAAACAGATTGTCATCAATTGATCCAATCTCTACTCTTCAATGCTGTTTAAGAGCAAAAATATAAGCCTAAGGAAAGATTGTTAGTGACAACAAGTTTTTCATCAATTTACTTTTGTTTGGGAATTAGCTTCAAAATTAATTTCAGTTATTTTAATCAAGATACTCTATTGAAATAAATCTGAAATGAGGAAAATTGACTTCACGAGAAAAAGAGAAAGGCCTAAACTAATTTATTCGGATTCCTTATGTATTTGGATCAGACACAAACAAATACAAAATTTCAAACTAATAGTTCATTTAAATTTATTTATGGATTTTCTTTTTACAAAAAGAAAATTATTTATAAATTTATTCATAAATTCATTGACAAACAAATTATGACATTAAATACTTAATTCTAAATCTAATTCTAATTCTTCATCTTTTCTTACCCTTGTTAATAATAAAGTTAATAATAATAATAATAAATTATTAAAACAATTAGTAATTAAATAATTTTATACAATAATTGAATCAAATTTAGCGCCGATTTGTGTGAATGTCATTCAAAGTGTTGTCAACAAAAGTAATGCAATAATTCTTTGGATGTGTTTTACCATCGATTTAATTGACATCAAATTCATTTCACGAAACAAATTATTTGAAATTCAAATAAAATTCTGATTCTTTCTATTGATTTGATCGCAATTCGATTCAAAGGTGAGATTTGATTGAAACGATTGCAATGAATGAGAGTTTAATTAAATTAAAATGAATTCAATTGTAAGTCATGTCTGAAGTGAAAGAAGAGAAGAAAAAGCCCTGCTGTCAGACAAAGGAAAAGAAGCTTGTTAAAGTCACTGATGTATTACAAGATGAGCTCAATTTAATTGTACTTTAATTTGACTGCAATTTGTGTGAACAACAGCTACCACTTTATGGAAATCCTTATCCTCGATGTGAACGAATCCAAAATCAAGAGTTGGGTTACATCGAGAGCGGAGTGAAGACAGTCAGAGAAGGATTGACTCCTTATTTCGGTGTTGTATCGAAGGCCTCGGAAAGAGTCGGACAGTTCTTAGGCACAGCATATGAACACTCAAAATGTGAGACATTTCTATTGTTTTAAAGTTAAATATCAATTGTTTTGATTTTAGCCACTTATGAGACAATCAGTTCTGAAGGCAATACTGTGGGCAAAGCCGCAGCCATTACTGGCGGAGGACTTATTGGTCTTTTATTAGCATCGAAGCGGGGATTTTTCAAGAAATTACTTTATACGAGCGCTGGTCTGACCGCTGCGTCGGCCGCATGTTATCCCAAAGAAGCCAAAGAATTGTCGCAAATTGGCTTCTTTATTGTCACAACAAAAGGTCCCGAAATAATCAAAGAATACACCGGTAATTGAATTATTCAATTCCACGCACTTTTGATTTACAAAATTCTTGTAATACAGGCGTAGACTTGAGTCGAAAGAAAGAAAGTAAACCCAAAGCAGAGCCTAAAAGTATAGAAGTGATCGGACAAGAAGTGAGTGATGTTATGTACTATGGGTTCAGAGTATCAGAACGGGTGAGGTTTTGATCACTCAATCCATTTGTAGCCGAAAACATTTTTAACAAATTTTCATTTTTTTCCTAAAAAGCCTTTGAAAGCAGAACCTAAACCTAATATGAGTGCCACTGAAAAGAATAAACAGGAAGTGTCGGCAGATTTCGGAATGAGTCGCAAAGAAGACCGCGATTTATATGCGAATAGAAGTTCAAAATAAATAATAGTTTTTCGTCTCTAATATCTCTTAAATAGAAATTAAATTTAATGTAGTTTTCATTCAAATAAATACATTATTACTAATAATTTATTAGTTATTAATAAAAACCTTTTAAAATAAATACAATCAATAATTAATGGTAACTAAAAAGTGATAACAAAATTGATTCTAATTCTAGAAAAGCGAAAAAATGGCAAAATATTTGTGACTTAGATTTGAGGCAAAAATACTTTATTTCTGCATATAGTGAGCGGAAATTCATAACATTGTTTCCGGGTAATGGACGGGCGACTGAATGGCCCGTTGAGTCTGAGTGATATTGATTCGAGGCCTTCTTAAACCAGGTCGCATAGGTTTTGTGCTAAACTGTCTGCTGACGCGCTGACCGCTCGCATAACTGGAAACGGAAGCATTTCTTTTTCTGAGCTCTTCTTTGTATTTCTTATCGTAAAGACTGATCGCATAACTCAATGGAATCCAAATAATTAGTGAAATAAAGATAACAACGCCTACGATATTGTCTTTGAGGAACGTCACTGAAAACATCAAACATTAACTGAAAAACTATTCGAAATCTTTGATGACTTACAGAATGTGTTTATATCAATGTCTTCGATGACATCCCAAAAGCGTTCGACAAAGTCTTGAACGGCGCGCTCACACCTTTGCTTTTCACAGAAGCCATAATGACAGGGCGTTCCGTCAGTCAAACCATCTCTTGGTTCGATTGGACGACACGTACTATTAGCTGAACGATGGCGACAACATCGATAACAGGCATCTTTCTCGTCTTCACACATACAAGTGTCCAGTCCCAAAGTTGCACAGAATGAAATACATTTGCCGTTACGACACTTTCCTCGATCGACGCATGCTATGCCATCTTCGAGGGCCTTCGATTCGGGACATTGGCTTAAAAGAGCGTAAAATAAAATCTTTGGATTCACTAAATGAATGCTTACTCAGACTCTCCGTCACAAACAGATTCTTGTTTGCAATTGTATTCATTCTTCTTCTCACAGATATCGCCCGCATTTTTGATACGACAACCCCCACAACAATCCGAGTTTTTATCACTGCAATCGGTTCCGGGTAAAAGTCTACAACGGCTATCACAGCAGAGACCTTGTCTATACTCATCGCCCTTCACAAGAAGGCCTTCATCGCAGTCCTCTCCCTCTTCTACTTTACTGTTTCCACAATAAGCTTTTTCCGGTTCTGAAAATTTTAATTGAATCAGAAATTTATCCTGAATCATTTTGAAGACTTGGGTCTTACTTATGAAACAACGGTTGGATTTACTCATAAGAACCGCACGAATCGACCGTTTACTGCACGGAGAGAAGAACTGAGGACAGAATAATAGAAAAAATTGATATATAATTATTTCATTTGTTTGAATACTTTATTATTTTCATCATAACCGGTCACAGAGTATGTGTGCATTACATAAGAGCCGCCAAATTTAGAGCCGGGTGAGCATTCTTCAGTATGAGGGTCGTGTTCTGACCCCCAATTATGACCAAATTCATGAGCCGTCACTAATACTGCTTCGCGAGTAATAATTCGGTGACCAAAAGAATTTCTAGTTGTGGTCAGACCAGTGTTGAGGTATAGGGTTCGGGAACCTTTTTCATAGCTTGGACTGCAAATGCCGCCTACAGCAGAAGAGCGTGGAGACGCCACATACGCCAGTCCTAGTACTGAGCCATCAAATGACTGATGAGTGAAGAGATGAGCCAAACAAAACTGACTGTTTTCTCGGTTCAAAGAATAGAGTTCTAGCAATTCATTTACAGGTCTTCTTTGGAAAGAGTTGTAGTGAATGCGATCTTCTGAGGGTTCTTCGTGGATCTGTATCTCCTTAATGAAAAAACCCATACCACTGAACCCCGGTTTGGACTCATCGTAAGACCAGTCCGTATTATTGAAGATATTATTGACCCTATCGATTATATGAATTAAATAATTGCTAGTTGTTTGTGAGTCAGAGTTTCCCATTGTCTCAAAGAAGCGGTAATCAGCCACTAAAGCAATAGCGCAATGAGTGGCCGAAGGCTTGAAATCGGAGTCGATGTCAATTTGACGCATTTCACCGAAGATCGCTTGTCTTTTATCTCTTATCCTTTCATTTGTCTCAATCTCTTCATTAGTTATGTTGTCATCAATTTTGATGAAATCACAGAAATGTTTCGACTCTTGGGTCGCATTATCGGAATGTTTGAGGTCTGAGTGTTTGAATACAATCATTGAACTCAAGTTATTTTGATGTGTGTGGGAATGCCTCCAAATGGGCTCCACCTCATATGTCTCGTCCACTGTATGAATGGAAGCAGTCATCAAACCAGTGGTCGGGTCGATGTGTGCCCTCACACTAGAGCCTTGAATGCCATCGACTTTTCCCAAATAGTGTTGACTCAAATCAGGAAAAATTGGTTTTTTGCGACCCTTTGAGTCAATTGTATAGGCATTGAGTTTCGAACTAATTATGTGTCTATTATGCGAAAGCAACAAATGGAAGTCCCTATCAATTGCTCGAAAAGACACCAAATGATCGACGGATTCGTTTTGATTGTCGTCTGTTTCGGCACTTCTTTTGACAATTTTATTGTGTTTCAAATCAATTGTATGAATGATTTCGTAATAATTTAATTCAGGGATTGTTTGCGATTCGCCTGAAATCAAAACATTCAATCAATTCCTTCAAAAGACGATTACCAATAAAACTATTAAAAAATTCAATAGAACAAGGTCATCTATTGTTTCTAAATAAACCCAATTGCCAATTTCAGATAAACTATTATCCACTAGAAACTATTCAAATAGAATAACTTCATTTCCAACTTTCAATTTAATCTTATGAAAAGTTGAATAATTCAAAAAGTTCTAGCATTCAAATTAAAGTTTAACTTATAAAGTTCAGGTATATTCAATTGGTTTAAAATGAACTTGATCTTCTCTATTGAAAAATTTAAACTTTAATTTCATGAACAAAATCATGTGTTTTATCTTTTTTTTTTACAAAAATTGAAAAATAATTTCAAGAATTTGTTAAAAGCAATAAACAAAACGATTTACAAACGATTTTCGTTTATTTATTTATTAAAACATTTTTATATATTTTTATTTAAATAAATAAATAATTAAAAGAGACTCACATTTGGCTGAAGTGTAAACCATTAAAACGATAAACAAATATAAGTAATTCTTTAATAAAATTTGAAGCAAACAATTGATTAATCGCTTGATTTTAAACATAATTTTGTGCAATAATTGAACGAAAGGTAATCCAAAAATTAAAACATTAAAAATGTGTTAATAAGTGTTGAGATCACAATCGATGTGATTAACGATTGATTCTTAATATTTTGGTCACATATTTCTGAATAACAGTTATCTAAAAATAAATAAATAAATAGTTTTAATACAAACTCATATTTGAAAAACATGTGCACAGAATGCGATACAAACCCACTGTTGAAATGTTTTGCAAACTAAAGGTATAACAACTCTCTCTACGAATAAAACGTTTTCCCATTGAATGCCATTTCGCACAACATTTGAGTGCTTTCATTCAAACCAGGGATACATTTCACACCAAAACAAATGCACGTCAATTGTGTGAATGGCCCGGTTTATCACAGGTTCACCTCTTCATATGTCAAATTACATAAGCAAACGTCAGAATAGAATCAAATGAATTAAGCATGATAAATCTTAAGAATTTTCTTCTATTCAAGTATATAATTATAATGTAATCAGCATGCAAGAATAAATAACTTGTTTTATTGCACTTATTCCATTTTTTAATAGAAAACCACCCATTTGGACAGTTCTAAATTATCATGCCATTTTTAAATGTCAATGATATAGTAAATTCTATTGAAGTGGGAGTTCCTGTGCTCACAATTTCCTCGATTATAGAACAATACCATACTTTTCGACTCTTTTATAGTTTTATAAATGTTTGCAAATATTTTTAATATAATTAAAATCAAATATCATTTGAATGAAAGAAATTCAAAACTAATGACAGAAATGTTTGCTATAAATAGAAATGACTTTAATTTTGATTTCTTTTGAGTTTTTGAATCAAAGCACGAGTTTTGTGGTCAACCGACACATCTTTGAGAGTAACGGATCTATTATTGCAGCCGACGTTAGGACATCTCAAGCGAGCGGTCGGAGCTCTTTGTTCGAGTATGAGTCGAAGCTGTTCGCCGTCATAGATGTGTCCACACGTCTTATTCTTCACAGGATTTTCGATTTCCTTTTTGCTGAAGGGATCGATGGGTATTCTCTCGTCCTCTGTGGTCAAAGCCATGAGTTCGTCATCATTTTCTTCGGCTTCGTTTCCAAATTCTTCAAATATTTGCATCAATTTGTTGTAATTTTGATTTTCTTCAACTTTCGTCTCATCTTTGGCCACAATTTGAGCCAAATTCTGATCAAAAATTTCATTGACTCTAATGTCTGTTATTTTGTTTTCTTCCGAATTCTCCGACTCTGAGATCAATTGACAGATCTGTGGATGAGTTAAACCAATTGATTAAAAGCTTAACAATTGTGTGAAAGACCTGTTTCTCGGTTTTGGCCGAAGCTTTGATATCATTGTTGAGCTTTTGTTCCAATTCAACCAAATGTGTCATATTTTTGGTCAATTTTTCACTGATTTGATTCCAATCGGAGTCAACACAAAACTGATTGTGTTTTGTGTCCGCAAAACTCACACCGATATTGACAACCATTTGCTGACCAAGCACAATGTAATCAAACAGCTGTTGAGAGTCTAATCTCTCCTCAATGTAAGACATCTCACATTCAAAGATAAATCACTGAAATTAGTTAACAATTAGTTGAAAAACTGATCCCTAAATGTGACAAAAATATAGTGAAAGCGCGAAAACAACTCATTCAATACTTTTCACACTAAACGTATATTTTAGGTGTGTTTGAGAGCATCACATCTTTTATGTGAACTACAATTAATAACTCAACCATCACATAATTTAGTCAAATAAATGAAAAAACAATCAACATATACTTTAAAATTTATTTAAATTTTATTACACTTATTGAATGATCATGTTTAAATATGCCTTTAATTTAAGTTATAGGGAACAACAAAGTTTAATTTGTGTCACGTAATATACTTACCAAACTTTTGGTCGATTGCTTTGATTAGATGTAAACATTTGGTGACTAATAGTTGACAACAAAATAATAAGTGACAGCAAATCAGTCAACGATTCAATTGATTGTAGAAAATGGCAGAAAATATCTTCTTATTTGTTCCGAATCTGATTGGTTTCGCGCGAATAGTGTTGGCGTTGATATCGTTTTACTTAATGCCGAACCAATACGTTTTGGCCACAATTTTCTACGTTTTGTCGGCCCTTTTGGACGCGTTTGACGGTATGGCCGCCCGCCGCTACAACCAGTCCACCAAATTCGGTGCGATGTTGGATCAGTTGACGGATAGATGCGCTACAATGTGTCTGATTGTGGTATAATTGATTTGATTCTTAATTTTTGGGTTGAAGTCTGTCAGATATGCAGATGAAATCCCGAATATACTTTGTAGCCCTCGCCTCCCTGATCACTATGGTACCCACCACGCCCTTCAAATCATACCGGAAATTGGGTAAAATCCATTTTGAAAATACGGGGGGAAAAAGTCGGAGTTAACGGTAATAATTTTAAAATTGTGTTTTTTGACATCGCAAAACCTTCTG
>JAQGCS010001742.1:0-12475 GCA_034702105.1 Fuscozetes fuscipes | reverse complement strand
TTATTAACATAATAGATTTATAATTAAATTAAAATTATTTTTAGAAAATATTTTGTGCCTTGGTTGCATTTTTATTCCATTTATTCTATGTGGGAGCTGTATGCCCATCGTAGTAGTTCCCGTCGTGAAATTATCGCCGTAGTTTATGGGTTAAAGGACACTATCATATTCCTCAAGATCTACCGAGATTATGTCATATTAGGCGCGGTACCGAAAATATAAGCAAGGGTATATGTAAATTTATTCATTTTATATGTTATGCTGGTAGGAATGATGTGCAGAGAATATTTTGAAAAAGTGACTGCTATAGTTAACAGAGGATAGTTGAAAGAACCTGGTTTCAATTACTAAGATTTTAAACTCAAGACTGTTTATATTATAATAAATCATTTTCTAATATCAGATACAAATCTAAGTCCAAAAGGTATGCGGGCAATTTGACAAATGGTCCAGATTTTACTTTGCTCAGGTAAGGATTGGTAAATTTGATTTAACTTGATGATTTTCAGTAATTTAAATCAAAAAAGACTAACAAATTATGTTCGAAAAGATTCGTGAAGTAAACAATATTTTTAATTAAATTAGGAAAAGAGACTTTTGGTTTAAAATAGGCAAAAGTTAGGGAACAGTTGCCTTCAGGACAAACATTGCAAACAAAACTATTGTCTTCACATTAGAAGTGCACAAAATCGCGGCTTCAGATGAAACGGATTCTTATAAATTGCGTGAAACCGATGATAAAATATATGATGAACCAAAGTCACAGCATGGGTTACACAGCCCTTAGCCATAACTGTACCTTATGTTGAATTATCCATTTACATCACTTATGAAGACATCTGCAATTTTCTAACGGCATTGTATCCGAAAGGGCGGTCTTCTTCTCAAATGTTTTTTTTATTGAATTAGACTTTTCCTAATAAACACAGATTTAATATACCATAAGTTGTTGTCCGAAATCCCGCTGCGCTAACCTAATACCTGTGCAACTCATCAGTGGTAAGTTCAACTGATGGCTAATCCAGCGACTGGACTTAAGCACAGAATAGTAAGCGTTGAGTGAAAACCAGGGGTGCAGTGTTTGCATTATTTTTGAGACTTGCTGTCAAACAAACTACTCATTTACTCGAAGTCAGTCATCGCTTCTGTTATCACAGCCTTAGAGACGGCAAAAGGTTTGCATTTGACTGCAATTGTGAATAGTTTAGCATAAGATGTAATGACAAACAAATGAAGTCAGACTGACTCAGATTGAATCACCCCGCTGAGAATTCATTGATTTAATGGTTAAAAATATCAGTCGTGACATGTATTGCTCGTATGACCTTTTGTTTGACCTCATTCATTATATGGCCTTCGCATGTGATGTTCGGTAGGACCGAAACCCGGACCAAATTGATAAGAAAAAGCGTGAACATAACATAACTGCTTAACGCACAGCCCATCAGCCCTTACACACAATTAACAATAGAGGCAATGATGAGGAGACTTATGATTTGCGGACTTGTTTTCAGCCAAAACTGTGCCTAATATTGTAATTGCAGTGAAAAAGTGGCGATTCTTGCAATAACTCAAATGAGGTGTTTTAGGTGTTCACCAATAAATTGATAACAACATGAAACAAAGATTTCCATAAACAGGGTGCTTATGTGCCAACACACACTTTGCCGGTGCTCTATGACGGCAACGACGCCGCTCTCAAAGAATGCTTTTCGCAGTTATTTCGCTCAAAACGTGACTCATTTGTGGTTTTATTGGAATCAAAAACAGCTAATGTTTTAGTGTTTAGTCGCTCTTCGGTTAGACATTAGATAATAGAAAAAAATAAGTGTTTCACGACTCGCACACCACTCAGGGAAACGCTAATTAAATCGACTACTAATAGCCAGCAAATTCACTAATTAACAAACATTACCTTTTTAAAGTCCAAATGAATTCCAGACTCATTTTAGCTTTGACTTGGCGCTAGACTTGCCAGTAGATCAGTAATAGTATGTACTAGTAGGTATTTTTATTTTTCGATTTTTACAAATAATAGTAATTCAGTCGTGACTTTTTAGCTAAACATAAAATATTCAAATTTGAACCAAACTCATAAGTTAATGCGCTCACACTATTCTAGCACATCTTTAGTGAAACGTTTTAAATAATGAGAATCTGTTGAAAATGAAAAGAATTTGAATGCAGTCTTTGCCCACATTTGACACAAAAGTATTATATTTAAAGTGTTTTCAGTCCTCAATGATTGCGGTTATTGTGAGGTTAAACCCATTATTTTAAACATTTTACTAAACACTTGTGATTAGCACATAAGCAAAGCGTCGAAACTAACACTAAAAGCGTCGAAACGCTTATATTAGAGAATTTGAATGACAACCGAATGCTTAGTAATTAACTTTCGTTTTGAATGTTTTCTACCGATAGCCACAAACACCGCATATCTTATCCCAAAATGTTTTAAGATTTGGCCTTTTGTCTGATTTTTTTCGAAAAGAAGTCAAAAATTATGAATTATTGTTAAAAATGGAGTTTATAGTGATTCTGTTAAAATTGAATATCATTTCATTGAAATAAATGGTAAGTAAAGTCAGATTTTGTATATTATTTGATGTTTTTCGGAAACACATTTTAATTATATTGTATTTTGAATTCTAGAGTTGAGTGTTAGAGAGAGGGACAGAATATTTCATTATTGAATTATATGTCAATAGATTTTGAAGTGCTTTGAAGCAAACCATTAATCATATCTGTAATGACGACCAAAACTTTTTTGTTAGTAAAGCAGAGCTGACTTCTCAACTGACCATCTCATGGATGTATTGCAAAATAAGAGCACATCAATTGTAGAAAATGACAAAGAAGTGGTTGCGCTGTTTTATAATCAAATAGACTCTAACAAGACTCGGGCAAGTGTTAGGGGGCTGAGGGGTGGCACACACCTTGTTATTCTATGCTTTCAACACTTCATAAGCCTAAGAAAGACTTAAAAAGTTTGTGATTTATATTCGTAACATTGGGTGCGTTCTTCGTTGTTGTTATTGTCGTTAAGATGTGTAGAACTCTGGTCTAAAGTGAGTGTGAAGTCAGCTTCCTTTCAAATTCGGGTACATTTGTTATATCATATAAATAGTATGTCATTAGTCTCCTGTGGCTCCTATACTATATCATAGGCTCTGTAGTGGTTTAAAATTAAACTCAAACTCAGAGTATAACCAAATGTGTTATGCAATCCCTTAAAAAATTGAGGCATAATTGCAGTACTTGTTTGGCAAATGGATTATTATTTTTCGATATATACACGAATTGAGAGTTTCTTCAATGAAAATAATGTATATTTTGGGCATATTCTCGCTCTGAGCTCTTGTCGTTAGCACACGATTCGGGTCTCATAAGAATTAGAAATTTGTTTTCTGATCAAACAAAAGTGTGAACCAATAATAACAAATAACTTTAAGATATTTATGGCCTTTGATTTGCGTGAAAAGTATCAATTTTGATGTGCAAATCACGTTAAGTCTAATCGCGATAATAGTTATAATCAGAGTTCTCAACAAAAAATAATCACATTTTTAGCACCGATTTGATGCCAACAAAGCCTTATTGATTGGACGCATACATAAATATTATGTTGTTTTAAATTATTCTTTTATAATTCTTTTGTAATATCGTGTTTCGGATCGAGTGATACTTTGATGTATTGCTTTTATCTTTGATTTTTTGCTTAATATAATTTGCATCGCAAGTCAGGGGGCAATCACTGGGTATATAAATAATCAATAGTTAGATAGTCATGAATGGATAGTTGATCGGAAATACCTCAAAGGCATGACTTTGGCTCTATTAAGCAAAGAAGGATTTTGAGCTATCAAATATTGAAATTTGCAACTTTTTATTCGACGATTAATGTTATTGTATTATAGGTGTAAAGGAATAGAAGCGACGGATAAAGTGTGAAAAGAGAGAGAGATTGGTCAGTAAAAGGACACGAAACACTCCAGGCAAGTAATTGAACACACAGGCAGGTAATGGCTGATAATAAGCTCTCTTATTTAATTAACTCTGAAATGCATGCATTCCCTAAAAAATTAAAGTCAAGGCCTATGTTATGACTTCGGCTTGTCTTTGGATTAAAGCATATTCTCCTGGCTAACAATTCACGAACACATTGTAATTGCAGTTTTGATTTACTCTTAAACATTCATAAAATCTGTTTTATTTATCACGATTTGAATTATTAGTTATCACTCATTATATGTTTGGAAACTATGATTTTCAATGTGTTGTCATTAAAAATAATACAATATTTTCATCGATTTCTAAACCGACTAAAAAGCCTTTGCGGCAAATATTTAACATCTCTTAAATTCATTGCAAAATTTACTCAATTATTCCGTTCATAAACATGAGCAAGGGGAGGGTGTATTTTCAACTTACCAAATATTTTGATTTCAACTTTCTCAAATGAATAATTAATAAGAATAAATTTATCTGATTTACTTAAGATTTCATTCAAATTGTAAGAACTTTTAATAGACAAAGCTATTTGCCTTTAGGTTTGACCCTTGCACATTTATACTTCTTTTTGTAGATCTAAAAGATATGAATTAATAAGTTTTTGTTAATATTTGTGCGAATATTTAAGATTTATTTGAAAGATAAGACAAATTGTTATCGAAGGGAATCATAAATTATAATAAGGATCTGTTACTGTTAATTAACTTGCCCAATCATTACTCATAAGTCATAACAAATTCATGTACAGAAACATTTGTAACGTTGTTATAAAGTCACCCTCTACAATTTCACAAACTGTCTTATTTAACTTTTAAATGCCCAGTCAAATCAGAACCTAAAGGGCGTATTGAAAATACGTTCCCCGAGATTAAGAGCGCGTGACACGTAACCACTTATTCTTTTTTTGTTGACAGCTGATCCAAGTTATTGTCCAAATATTACTGAATTCAAAGATACTTTATTTTTTTCTCATAAGTGATTATTTTTAAAATAAACAGGGAAGAAAGGCAACTACTATCTGAAAGAGTTGTGCAATTTTACACAGAAAAATTCAATTTTGATAAATTCAAAACTGTTTCTCATTACAAAAAAGAGGGTTATGGCAGGCATGGTCTCTACAAAATGATTCAAACATATGAAGAAAGAGGGACAGCACAATTTAAACCCATCCCGGACAGGAAAATTAAAGTGGCAACTGAGAATAATGTCCACAAAGTCATGAAATGTTTTGGAAATTTTCAAATAGCATTAGGGATACTGCTTACAAAGTTAGAATATTGGCGGGAAGGGGGCAGGATTTAAAAAAATGTTATAAATCAAAACCAACAAATGCATAAAAGCCCCAAAATGTGAAAAAACCAAGAAAAAAGAGCTAAAACCAACTCACAAGTTGTTCGAACTGTTTAAATGATAATAATATTGAATTCATTGAATGGAAAGAGAATGCTCCTGCTGTTCCCCAGGTCAGACCAATAGAGCAATTCTGGTCAATTTGTAAAGCCGTATATTCAAAGAGATCTAAAGTGCCTAAAAATCTCAATGGATTCAAAAGAATTTGGGAAAATGTCTATAAATATGTGTCCGAAAAGTATGCACAGGCTCTTACAGAAGGCCTCAGACGTAACATCAAGCTGCTCGGATCACAAGGTGTCTATGCGCCTCTTATGAAATAAAATCTAATCTGAATATAAATACCTATCTCTAATTAAAATTTTTCTGAAAAATTCCATGAACTTTTCGAATTATTTACAATTTTCTCCAAGGAACGCATTTCCAATACACCCTTTATCACCAAATTTCATCCAAATTCGTAAATATTGCACCTTGCACTATATACTGCATCAACCATTCCAACAAAAATTACTTTACTCTCAAAGATTTAAAATAAAATTTTAGTTAAACTAAAAATAGTAATTTTCACATTAAATTGTGACGGATTGCTATTCGATTTAGCTCTACATAAATTACCATGTTGGTCTAAATTGAATTAACAACTCATTAATAACTCATTAAGTGATAAAATTCTTAAAATGTTTAAAATTTTTCGTTTTGCAAATACTTTAAAAATTATATAAATTTGAAATTAATTCGATAATAATTTGTTGAACTGAGCAAGATTCAAACTATAACATAATTCTTTGTGGAATCGTTTAACTGATTCTCTAATAATCTTTGAATACTGTGAAGCCTTCCTTTTAAGTTACAAATTATTAATTTTATTATTTTTTCACAGAAATGAGAAATTAGTGACCTGGGATTCTCCAGATTTAACGTTTATTATTTTGTTTTCCATTTGTTTCGCCTCTAAAAAGACATCTCTTCTTAAAATAGATTTTAGAGAATGAAAAATGCTTATTAAATGTGGTTGAATAACAGCAATGGTCAAGCACAAATTTAATATATTTATTATAAATGAATAAAAACTGAATTAATGTAAAAAATAGTATTTGCTTTTAGACAAAACTCAGTGTTGACGGCATGTATTGAGTGGCAAAACAAGAGCAACAAAAGGCATAAGGGGCTAACTGTGGGCCCATTATTGCATTAGTGTTGCATTATTTACGAATATATGGCTAACTGTTCTCATATAATATAAAACATTTAAGGGAATCGCCATAACGTTTGAATCGCAGCTCTTTATTGGAGTTTTTGCTGTGCTTTAAGTCCAAAGGAAAACAACTTTTTATATATACGGATATCATAGCCTTCGCTAACAATAAATGCTTTGATGCGAAAAGTGTTGATTATTTCAATGATTCGGAGCCATACAAACAATATTAATGTCTACACTTAATCAGTTAGTTTTGGCACTGAATCAGTCACTGTATTGGCGACTGTCTTATCATTAATAATATTCTCGCCTTATATTCTGTGCGCTCACAGCTCTCCTAGCAATTCAATAAACAATTTATTATGACATCAAAATTGCCTCAAAATTGAGTTAATATCAAATGATATGCACAAACCCATACCAATAATAGCCTCGATTCCTATTCTATTCTTTTGTGACTACCCTTTTGTCTTATGAATTGTCTTTAAGTCTCCACTTATTTATTTCGACTTTTTTTTGTTGAGATTAACTAATTTCCTGTTTGCTCTCATAATAAAACAATAAGTTAATAAACATTCCAAATCTTTCTATCAATTAGAAGAGAGCACATCCATTGCATTAACTTTTTCTAGTCATATAATTGAAAAATTCAAATCAAATTAATCTTGACTCAACTATCAAACTCAATATTTTATACTAGTTAATACAAAAATATTGTTGAGTTCATTGTTGGAATTAATTTTTCTTTGAGCGAAAACAACATCTTTTGAATATAAATAATAGCGACGGATATATAGAATATATTTTTATTTTGAAAGACAATTGTTTTCATAGAAATCAATAAAATGAATTAAAAGGCAAATGTATGTCATCTGTCGTGTCATTCGTCGCAATCATTATTTAGTTTTTTGTTTTACTGTAGTTTTAATGATTCAGAAAAACAACATTTTTTCATCAAATGTGACGCAAAACCACTCTTTCTCTTCAAATCAAAATTTAATTTAAAATGTGAAAAAATCTCAAAATTGGTTCTGAATTCCTTTTAAATTCCTTAGAGACATTATATGTATCGATCGATAATTGCATTCTATGTTGCTTTGCTTGATTTGAAAATTCATTACTTTTTTTTATATATGCAAGATTAGAGACAATATGTTTGAATAGCCTCTTACATTTTATTCAATCAGAAAATATGATTTGACATCAACATTTTCAAACTTGTCATCTTATTATACAGCAGGTCAATGTATGAAAAGATCTATCAACTTTCAGATCTCTTCTGTAATTATAGAAATTTGTTTGTTTGCACCCATTTTTATTAACTACTGATTGTCTCACATCTAAATAGCTTTTTGAATATTTATGCAAAATATCAATAAAATAGATTTGTATGCAATTTATATACAAATAGACATTTAATGATATATTTGAAATGTTTAAGTTCAAGGATTGTTGCATGATCAATTTCTACCATTTCTAAGCCAAATTTGTCACAAATAAAGACATTTTGTGGTTATTATCAGACTATTTGTGTTTTTGCAATAAAATAAAACAATTTTTGCAATATTTGTGTTAAAACAGAATTTAACTGAAATTTTGTGAACTGAAAGAAATGAATTGAGATTAAAAAGAGCCCAATTGTTGGACATGGATGAGGGCCTGTGATGTCAGAGCGAACGGAGTGAACACAACATCAATATATCGAAAGTGATCGTCAGTTTGAGTTTACACTGACCTCCATTTGCTCTAATACTGGATGTATCGCAATATAAGTTAGTGGTAATGCTATAAATAAATGGATCAATTCTTGTACTCCCATTCCTATGCTGTGCATTGAGTTAAGACTGGATTGCTAGTGTAGACTGTGTCCTTCTGAAAATACTTTGCCATAGACTTTGGCTCAAAGGCTGTCCAACAATCGAATAGTTGATAAAGAAAGTAGTCATTTCAAGCATCAAAACTGGTAGGAATGGGTGGCAACACAACTGCCAAATCCATGTCTTTCTCTATGTCAGACCATTTGAGAAAAGCATTGACCAAAATATTGACATTAAAGACGAGAATTTTCCACTTTTATTGCGTAAACTCTAGTAAATGGTGTCCACCGATAGGCCAATAATTTGTGTCTAACTCTGCAAATAAGAGAAGCAAAGAAGCATTTTCTCCACTGGAAAGCCTTTTCAAACACATCCTCTTCTGATCAGTTTTTTTTGTTACTAACTCTTTAACGAACTCTGCTTTGAATCAATTATATTTCGCAATAACTAAACTAATCATTACAACAAGTTATTAATTAAATTCAATTAAATTAATTAGTTTTGATTCTTGCAAAATTCAATTATTTATAGTATTGTGACATAAAATGTGTTTAATGTTTTCTTTTCTTTTATTTTAAAGTTATTTGAATTAAATATCTTTTACAGTCGAACCTCCCAGTTGTGTACCAAAATTTTCAATCACTGTCACGGCAGGGAGAGGCAAGGATAGGCAAGGGAGAGGGTATTTCAACTGGGCTATTAAGGGATGCTCGGATCAACAAAATAACAATTTTGCCGAACTCTGGGTATCAAATAAGGGACCAAAGATTTCCGTAAATTTTTGAAAATTGTTTTCGAAAATCTAGGGTGGTCGAAACTCCTCGGATTTGAATGACAATTTTTCGTAAATTTAGGGGGGGGGTCCCAAAAAATATTTTTACCGAAAAATCACTTTAGAGGTCATTGAACCCCCCCCCCCTAGAAAAAATGGTGAAAAACTAGCCCTAATTCTGAATTCAATAAATATTTATAATACCGAGCCTTAATTGTACTCTCAATTCCTATTGCACAATTTGGTGGAGAGCGCAGTATATCTATAATGTTCAAATTTCAAAATTTGTGATGTTCCTCGACGTAATATGGGTTGACATAAATCAATTTTGATGACGTAATAAAGTTTGATGAAAAACTGAAACAATTAAATAACTTTTGATAGAATAGAAATTTAATACATAATTATATGCTAATACGTAATACATAAATACACTAATATTTGTAAATGCCAATTACAAAAAGTTATTAATCATTTGCTCTATATAAATACTTAAGCAGATTTATTAAAAGATTTCATAACTCTATCTATTAACGTTTAGGAGTTTTTGCTACACATTTTTTTTATTATTGGGAGACCCTCGCCGTTATATGGTTTGACCTAGGAAAGTTTTGACTTCACTGTTCGATAGTTTTTTCGGTCTAGAATCTCAATCTATTAAATAAGATTCTAAGTGGGAGCACACTCTGTTCGGATATGCGGCAAGGTCCTTTAATTCAGAGATTTAATTAATAACTTTAGTAATAGTTTTACTGGATTACAAGTTAATTCCTATTATATTTTGATGTTTTGAGGTAATATCTATTTGAGTTTTTAATTTTTATAACGGAATTTATTTGAATAATTTGAAAATCTCACTAAAAACATGTCAACAGAGAAATCCGAACCATTTTCTTCGCATTTAATATCTAACAACAGAAGGTTTTCGATTCAAAACAGGGATAGATTTTAACATTAGTGCTGTGGTAGGGTCGCTCTAGGGGTATAGGTGGATGGGAGATCGAATTCTAGGGGAATATAAGGGGTGCTGCCATGGCGCCCATGTGAAAAATTTGAATTTTCGGTAAAACTTCTAGATTTCGGGAAAAACCTAACCCCCTCTCCAAAAAATTGCTCCCTGGCTTCGCTCGGTGGGTTTAAAAAAATCAAAAGGAAGGTGGTAAACCTAAAATTTCAGTTTCTAGGAGAAAAAGAGGGCCTACCCCCTTCCGCAACCCTGGTGCTATGGGTATTCCGTCAAATCTAGTAAACGCTATACACAACAGAGAAGTACATATATAAGAAGACACAACTGAATAGACTCTAACTTGTTTTTGTTGGCAAAAGATATGAGTATTTGTTGCAACACTTCTTCATTATGGAAACGACTGGGAATTGGCTTCAAATTAAGTGTCGATATATTGGAGACTCAAAATAGAGATTTCATTTTTTTCGAGTTTTGATGAGATTTACGCAATCATTTAGTTTCATATTAAACAAAAAGCAAAGAAAATGATTCTTTCATAGAGTGTCGGATATTTGAGTCGCACTCAAACATTGTATTCAATTTGCTCTTCTATTCGAAGAAACACTATTAGGTTATGCATTAAAGAGGTATCAAATTATAATTGGATAATTCAATTGCGTAAACCTGCACACTTTGCACATACAGTCAATTATGTAGTTTCTAAAATTAAAACCAATCTTTTGATTAAATTTTGCTGAAATTTCTATTTCAGTGATATATAAATAAAATTAAATAAATTCTAACATTAATTGAAGTTTTTATCCGTTGTTTAATCGTTTGATTTAATTATAGAAATATCTGTTTCCTCATTAAACCGGAAATTAAAATCTATTTAATAGAAATGAAATTTTTATTTTTGATGCGATTCTTATTTTGATGATAACTACAACTATACTATACTTTCAAATAACGAATTCACTTATGATTTATTCTCGAATAATTGACGGGATGGCCAAGCTCATTATTACTTAAATACAACCATTAAATCAGAATTGGCTACATTCAATATAACCTGCAATTTTTCTCATGTTGTGCACTTATCCTGATTGATTTGTTCAATGTTTCTCCTCAATAATTTGATTTTCTTGGATATCCCGGGCAAATTGTCTTATTTTCCTTTCACTTACCGCATTGTGAGATATGTTTTCATTTTTGATACCAAAATGTAGATATTGGCCATAAATTCTAGCATTAAATCTAAGCCAAGATGACTGACCCTATGTTTGACATCAAATACATAAATATTTAGATTCGATAAAAAATTTTCCTTTCTCTGTTTTAGCGATTTTTTAATACAATTTTGAGAGTATGTCAGCAAATATTGTTTAATATTTTCCATATTTAATGCGTTTGTTTGCCGAACATAAGTCACATTTATTGTCGAACTTTTTTCGGTGAGACCTCTGGTCAGTAATGCATATGAAAAGCATTGTTGGGATCAATATTTCGCTTCTGAATCTCAATCTCTGAATTTAATCTGATTTGTGGACCAAATCTGGAAAAATGACTTTAATTCAATAAAAAAAATTATTTTGAAGAGTTTTTAAATTCGCGTTTTTGATGGAAACTCTTTGTAATCCGTTTTTGGATTGAAAGCTGAATTTCTCTCAAATATTATCTCTATATTTGGTTTCTGAGATCTTTAGCTTCTCTTATCAGAAAATATAAAATATTTAATATTTTTTTTGCCGAATAGAGAGAAACGTTTCTCTCTTTTGTGATGACATATGGCTTTGACAACGACTCCGGTCGTCACTGATTTACACCCAATAAACAGATAGTAAAGAGTATGGAATGCATTCATTTTTATTCTCCTTTTTTTAACTCAAATATTCTTTGGGCGAAATTTTTCGCAATGTTTGACACAAATTTGACGTAAACACAAACATGACTCACAACACAAATCCAGACTACTGTCCATTTGAATGGAAATAATAGTTGAAAAATAGTCGATAATTCAATAACGGATAGGAATTTGAAATTAAAGTGTGGCTCAGAATAAAATTATTACATAAATGGTATTAACATTCGGTAATAAAATGCGTGAAAACACAGAATCAAAATCGAGTGCAAACATTGAGATCTGTGTCAGTGTTTATCTTTCGACTAATTTCTAGTGAGAGACAAATGAAACCCAAATGAAATGTTCGTAAATGAGAGACAATTACTTGAAAGCATTGATTTTTATGCTAATGCTGTCTCTGTTGATGCCAGGGATGGCCAGGGGGGGGTAGCTCGAAAACCCCCTAGAGTCGAAAATTTAGCAAACCCCCCTAGAATTTTTCGAAAATTTAACGTTACAGGGTTACAGGTAT
>JAQGCS010001741.1:0-12481 GCA_034702105.1 Fuscozetes fuscipes | reverse complement strand
ACCCAGAAATCTCTTCAAAGGTTAAATGAGAGTTCATGAAAGTCATCTAAGTTGATTTTTAAGCAAGTAAAAAATATTCCCTTCTCCTAACCCTGCTTTTTACAAGTTTATTTTATTAAATACCGTTAACTCCGACTTTTTCCCACCGTATTTTCAAAATGGATTTTACCCAACTTGCGGTATGATTTGGGGGATGAGAAGGGTATCAGAGTGATCAGGGAGGTGAGGGCTACAGAGTATATTCGGGATTTCATCTGACACATTGCCAGCGTACAACCGAGTTTTTAAATGCTCTAAAATATGTTCATATATTTTATATTTATTGATAACATTAGCACTCAAGTGGTTTTGTTCGATCTAGAAACAATATTTTTTTGTTAAAATATGAGATTGGCTACATTTAATTATTAAATGAGAATATAAACAAGTTAAACTCTTGTAAAAACTGAAAAGGAATAAATCTTTGTTGATATCATAAATTTCGGAGATAGCCTTGAATTGTGTGTCTGTGCACTAACTAATGTCAGTCCCCTTTTATTGCAGGAATCAATTTTTATGAGCGCTTAACAAACCAGAGACAAAAATAATTTCAGAAGTAATTCATTAAAACAAAACATTTAACAAAATTATAAATATTTGTCGACAACTAATCGCTGTTTAAAAGTGTTATTTATTTCATTAATAAATGTGATGCTATTCTTTGAGCACAGAATAAACAAATTGGTTGCGTATTAGTGAATGGGATTCACATGAAAAGTAAACAATTCTCATGCAATACATTCAACAGTTGCATAATGCAACCACTCCTGGACCGGCGCACAGCATAATAATATTGAGAAAATACTTTTTCTAAAAGTTTGTAATCGTTTAGTTAACGTTAACTTAAATAGTTGTTTCTAATTTTGCTCAACTCTTTAATTGCTCAATTTAGTGCATTACTAATTAATCTAGATCAATTATGGACTACTATATTGAAAATCGGGAGCCATATATAGGACTATATATAAAATATTCAAAAGTTCTCAAATTAAATGATAAATTGATTGCATCGGTGAAGAAGTTCTGTCCCTCGCTGTGGAATGTGGATCAGGTATGTGTCATAGAGTATTGATTGAGAACTTTACTCATTTTAGCAAGTTAAAATTGTATATTGATTATTTTGAAACACTAGGAAAGACTAGATCAATTAAAAATCACATCTGTGAAGGAATTCCTTCCATTGGTATGGAGTGACGAAGAGGTATGAGTCATACCCTTTAACACGTAACTTTTAAAAACATGTTTATTTCAATATTTAAGCCTAGGACAATTAAATTATAATTTTTAATGAACAATAAATACTTATGAAGTAATTGAATCATGTTGAATTATTCTTAGGGTCCCTCAGATGAGCACATTAAGGCCTACATTCTTTTGGAGCTCACAAATAATCGGGAGTCGTGTACCAAGATCATTCAGTTATTACGTGAGTCGGGGGAAGTAATAAACTGTAAATTAGCAGATGACCTAGAAAAGTTCAACACATCACCTGGTCGCAAAACATTTGGCGACGAAATTAATATTAAAGTGACTCACATTTTGCCAAAGTATATAAAACTAGCCAACTCCATCAACTATCCCTTTACGAAGAACCCGAGGGGAAAGGCTGTAATAATTAATAATGTTCCCGATGATGTGAAACGGGAGGCGCAAAGGTTTGAGCACATCTTCAAAGAATTCATGTTCGAAGTGAGGCCATACACCTCTTTGTCTGTATCTGAAATCAAAGACCTGTTGGAAGGGATCGCAGACGAAATAGTCAATAAAAAGGTCCATACTGGTGATGCGGACCAGGCACTCATTGTTATGATCATCACTCATGGCGCCGATCAAAGGATGGTCGGCATAAATCACCCTGCATGTGGGGGAACAGATGTGACAGATGTTATGCCCACAATTGATATCGTGGATATTTTCGCGAACATCGAAGATCTAGTAAAGATGTTCTTCTTCACCCGTTGTAACGAAAGTATGCTCATCATCTTGATTAAATTTTATAACTTGCTCTTTTAACTAAATATTTTCAATATAATAGTTTATGATCTGCCCGGGGAAACCCATCCAATGGACAAGAACTGTACATTTCATGACTACCAGTTGGACAACAATACCGACACAATCCGTTTTAATTCTTGTGCTGAAGGTTGTGATAATTTAGCATGATGATTTACTATTAAAATTATTTTATTTTATAGGATATGAAACCTTTATTGAGCCAGGTGGTCTTTATACCAATTATGGAAGAGTCTTGAGTGAAACATTTGCTCAGTACGCGCACAAGGAAAACCTGGTGTCAATGGCTAACAGGGTATTTAAATTAGGTTTCAATTAGATTTTAAAAGTAATCTAGTTTAATATTTATTAGACTTATCAAACTTTGAGAGGGATTGACCCTGATATGACAATGAGGGAAGTTGGAAATTTCGCGCCTGAAAACAATCAAAAGGCACTCTCTCATAGTGTGTTCTTCAACCCTGGTTGGTACGAGGGCAAAAATCAATAACAAAAAGAGTTTCAAAAGTAATTCAAATGAAATTTTAGGCAAAACATTAAATAATTGTAACAATTAATCGCAATTTCATTAAAAAGTGTGATATTATTGTTGAGCACAGAATAAACAAATCTTTTACACTCTTTTACTCCACATTTAATAAAAGTCAGTTTCAAAGGAAAAATATATGAAAACTAATGCTTTGATTACAGTTTTTAATCACAAAAGTATTACCGCATTAAATGATAACAACCCGGGGCTCGAGTCCCTCCAACTCTTCATTTTCTACTCTCAACAACACCTTTGACTCCTAATATTCGGCCCAAATGTGTCGGCCATCAAATTCCCAGTTCTTACCAATTGATGTGCCGATAAATACAGTCAGACCCCGATTTCTAAATGTGTCGTGTGTCTAATAATTTACTCCTCTTAAGATGACTTGCGTTTTTGATCATGCTAGATTCTACGTGTCGTAAACACAAATCAATATCAAAAAGAATATCTAAAGTAAAATAAAATATTCGATAAAACATTAATTAATCGCATTTTGAAAGAAGTATTTATTTCATTAAAAATGTGTGATATTATTGTTGAGCACAGAATAAACAAATGGTTATTCACCCGAAAGATATTCTTATCACAAGTAAACACATTTCTTAAGCAATACATTCAACAAATTGTAACTTTATTTTATGTGAAGGACTTCTAAGAGGATTACGTCACGAATGTTTGATATCACTAACAGTGAGAAATTTGTTTAAATATGTGTTAAAACTACACCTTCGTGTTTTCACAATTTTTACCTTACTCCACCCTTAAGTGTTTTCTGATGAGTGAGGAAATTACCCCCTAAGGTCGAGGACCTGCACCCCTCACAAATGGTTAGTCATCCAAAAGATATTCTTATCACAAGTAAACACATTTCATAAGAAATTCATTCAACAATTTGTAACTTTATTTTATTTGAAGGACTTGTCTGAGGATTACGTGACGAGTGTCTCATATAAGTAAGAATTTTGAAAAAATTTGTGTTAATACTACTCCATTTTCTTTTGATCTGGATGAGTTTTTGTGTTCATTGGTAATTAAAAGATATATTTGTTTCAGTATTTATATTTAATTTGTTGGACAATAAGAATAATAAATTTATATTCACTACAATTACAATTTGAATGTAATTGTAATCATCGAGTTGGATTTAGTTGAGCTTAATAATTTACTCTTTCTTCAGTAAATTCTACCAGATAAAAGAAATGAATTCAAAAATGAGCAGATTTTCTCAACAATTTGAAATATTAGAGGAAATGCAAAATTGTGGAATAATTAGCCATGTTTACAAAGTGAGGGATAAACTCAACAAGCAAATTTATTGCATTAAAAAACAAACACAACTTTGTGGTAAGTATTGTTAAATCAGAATATAAAACAAAAATTAAATGGTCCAGTTTATTATGCAGTTTATTTGTCATTTAGCAGTGAGACCAAGGTAGGTAAAAAACTCATGGGTTTTGAGTTCGACTAGATCCCCTAAATTCGAGCTAGAGGAACCTCCCCTCTAAGCGGGAGGAACTTGACCATCACTTGCCATTTAGGTATTTCGACTTTTATTTAAATTTTGGTATTTTGGGACAAAACTCGAATCTTTTAGTTAAATAATAGATATGAGATTATGAAGAGTTAAATTGGGATAATGGGATGATACCAATATTTATTGATTTTATTTGCTAGGATTGGATTATCATAGTTATGGCGATTTCATCGATGATTTATATGAAAAATATGAAGATATTGACACAATCTTTGAATCAAAAGATATTACAATTCTTATGTTTAAAGAATTAACAGGAAGAATTTTAGATTTTTTCAAAATTAATGAACTGGATGAAAAGAACACTGCTTCTCTTCAAACCATCAGGGATAGAATGGAAAGTGTAATCACAGATTCTGAAATAACTTCCACAAACATTCCTGGTATTTTTGCAAAGTGCTTTGACGTTATTCGTGAATTAATTTGTGGAAATGAATCCGAGGACAATAACACAATAGGAGTTTCAAAGTTCATTCATGAATTTGACAAGATTAACAAAACCTTTAATCTAGAAAACGATGACTCTCTTATCAGAATTCACGAACTAGTTAAAAATATTGTCAAATCTGCTGGAATGGGTTACACTTCCCTTGCTGAACTCTACGCGAGTATTGGTGGTAAAAATGAGAATCTTGTACAAATATATGGATTCTGGTGGGAGCGTGAAATGAAAGAAAGCCATAATGAGTTCACACAAATTATTTACACACAAATGGAATCTTTTGACAAAAGTTTGTTTGATATCATTATTTTAAAAGAAATTTTATCTGAAAGAAACTGTAATGAGCTTGATTATTGGGTGTCATTGCAAATATTGGAAAAGGTGGTAAAGTGTGTCTGTGAATTGCACAAAATGAACCTTGTGCACAGAGATATAACACCCCAAAGTCTTTTTGCAAAGTTCAACAGTGATGGAACTGTGTCGATAAAGATTAGTGATTTGCGCTTGGTAGATTTGCATAGAATTGAAATGATAAGAACCAAAGATGAAAGTGCCAAGGAAACATGTAATGAACTGCACCCAATTCATGGCCAACTAATAAGACCACAACAATATATGGCGCCTGAAGTCAGAAAAGGTGGAAATAACATAATGAAGTCTGATATTTATATGATCGGGATCTTCGCAAAGCTTTTATTCAAAATCGAGTAAGGAATTATTATTAACAAGATAAAATTTGATCAAGCTCATTTGATAATAATTTATTAGGTTATATGACGAGCCTGTGATCATTAATTCTGAAAATACAATGACATCATCAGTTTGTGATTTAATTGCCTGGATGACTCTCGAAGACAGTGAAAAGAGACCCGATTGTGAACAAATATTAAATGAAATCATTTGCTTGAATAATAAAATTACGACTTTGCCAGATGATGACATTCAAACATTAATGGCTAATCTAGATATGATCAGATATGAACCTGATAATCTCAGCTTCTTTTACAAACTCTTCATTCAAAGTGATTTGATGGCCAAGATTTCAAATAAGGTAAAGAGTTATGACGACATTTTTGAGGAATCAACAAAACTTCGAGAATACTTCCTTAGACTACCAGGAAAAGACATTGAGAACGAACCTAGTATGTTTGACTCACATTTTGAGAAGAAATCGATTATTAAAAAAGGAGGTTTTGGCACTACTTACAAGGGTAGAAATATATGGGATAAACAAGATTATTGTATTAAGAAAATTCATGAATCAGGTAAAACATTGCTTTACACTGATTAATTTTCTAATAAATGTTATCTTTCATAGCCTTTGAAAATCTTTACCAAGATGACAAATTTGAAAGAAAGTTATGTGAAGATGACCTTGCTAATGTATTAAAAAAGAGGAAACTATTTTTCAATAGAAAGTCAAGGTTACTTTCTTTTATTGAATACATGTTTTGCTTAAAATTGTTCAAGCACATGATATTGTGTGTCCAAGATTTACATATAAATAACTTTGTGCACAGAGACCTGAAATTGGACAATTTTCTTTTCAAGTTCGACGACAATAATAGTGTACTAGTTAAATTGTGTGACTTCAGCTTAGCAGTAGAAATGAGAACACCATATGATTTATCCGAATTTGAAAATTCAAACATAACATCAGCCCCTGGACCTACACATAACATTGGTACTTTTGGTAATATTCCACCCGAGATCAAAAAGGGAACAATCAATGAATACTCAATAAAATCAGATATTTGGTGTTTGGGAAATCAAGCGTTAAAACTATTTTGTCTCAGGTAAGTTTGAAAATAATTTACAAAATTTTCTTATAAATTATTTATTGAATTTCAGTGGAATTCCTAAATACGACTCATATCCAATCGAACACATTTTAGAGCCAAAGATTCAACTTTTAACTGATTTAATAAATCGGACGAAGTCAATAGACCCCGATTCAAGACCCAATTGCCAGGATGTTTTGGAGTACATTGAAATTGCTTTAATGAATTTTGATGACAATGAGAGACAAGAATTGAGAAATGATTTTAATAACTTGAGGTCGAGTTCACAGGAAATTCCAATTAAAGACCTTTTCTTTTATAACGGAATTCTATTTGAATCTGAATCATTTAAGTAAATACAGTGTCCTTTAGAGCTAATTGTTTTCAGAGAAAAGTGAATTGTTTCTCATTTTAATCAAAATGTCGGCTAAAGTAAAACGAAACTCAATGACTAAAATCTAAGTGTATTATAATGCAAATCAATTAATTACTAATTATCGCAAATTTTGCCTCATTTCGTTTATAAGCAATTTCTCATATAGGCAAAGGTTTTCCAAATCACCATTTCGATTGCTACTAAACGACCTGCACTATTATTTGTTAAATATTTTCAACTTGTAATTAATTTTTCAATTAAATCGTAAAACACAATTTAAAATAATTCAATTCATTACTCCATCATATAAGTGATTTTTGAATAGTGCATTTCATCCTAAACTCCATTAGTCAACATTAGCCCCCTAATAATAAAATATAACACTCTAGACAATATTTCCTTGTTTGTTTTTAAACTGTTAAAAGCCATTTTATTTAGGCTATTTCAAATAGTATATTACTGATAGAATTCAATGTTGAATAGTATTTAACTCTTGAAGAACAGAGTCATCTTTGACCGTGGAAGTATCGCCAAAGTCCTTGTTATTATTGCAAACGTTTCCAAGAATTCGGCGCATTACCTTGTTCGAGTGATTTTTGGGCAAAGCGCTAACAATATGGAATTGATCCGGTACAGCAAAACTGCCCATCTTTGTTCTCACTTAAATATATGAAATATAATTTTAAACTTGTTTTTACTTATTTTTGATTACCAAGGTTTTTAATACTTGTCTCCAAATTACTATCAAATGAAATGTTTTCATTCAAAACTAGAAACACATGAATAGAGTTTCCTTTGATAGGATCGGGTGCGGAAACT
This sequence comes from Fuscozetes fuscipes, assembly GCA_034702105.1. Lineage (NCBI taxonomy): Eukaryota > Metazoa > Arthropoda > Arachnida > Sarcoptiformes > Ceratozetidae > Fuscozetes > Fuscozetes fuscipes. Next base: position 4,945 of record JAQGCS010001741.1, on the reverse strand, counting down.
GCCACCGCTTCTCCAACAGCCGCGTGTCCTAGTATGGTATTTTCTATTTCTAATGGCGAGACTAAACGACCGGAACATTTTAGCAGTTCATCACTTCTATTGGATATCCAATAATAGCCGTCTTTATCTCTTCGCCCAACTTTTAAAATTTACTTGATCAATTATTTCAATTGAAACATTAGCATTTTATACCATCTCCACTCCAGAAACAGCCGGGAAGCTTTCGAAAATAAGTCTCCGTAAAGCGATCATGATCATCTAAATATGTTTGAGCAATACCTGGCCATGGATGTTTGAACACCAGATGACCACTCGCTTCTCCTTCCAATTCATTGCCTTCTGAGTCAACTATTGCCGGCGATATACCAAACAATGGTAGGCCACAAGATCCAGGTTTCATGGGTACACCTGCACAACTTGCTATCATTGCAGCTCCCTGGGAAAATATTGAGAAAGGTCTTGAGTTAAATTATCTATGAAAATTTATTATGAAAACTACCCCTTCGGTTTGTCCATACATATGACTGAATAAACATTTTTGTTGTCCAAATTCTTTCCAGAACCAATACCAGGCCTCCGGATTGATCGGTTCCCCACCACTTGACAGGAACCTTAGAGAATCAGTATTGTACTTGGTCACATTACTGCCTCCATATCTCATAAGAATTCGTATAATTGTGGGAACAGTGAATAATGTCTGCACTTTATATCGTTCGACAATTTGCCACATCCTCTCCTCAGTGGGATATACAGGCGATCCTTCTATTAACACAACAGTACTGGTGTTTGCCAGTGGCCCATAAAAACCGATGTTATGGCTGGCCATCCAGGCCAAGTCAGATGTGGAAAAGAGGACAACACCGGCTCTGCAATTGTGAACATATTTACATTCCATATACGCCCACAATAAAAAGCCAGCGGCCGGGTGGACAACCAATTTTGGCTTACCTGTGCTACCACTAAGCAAGTGAAATTTATTATTTAAGAAATGAGTTTTTCTAATTAAACCTAGAACATGTAATGAAAAGTTGGTCTTCTGCATTAATCCAAACTGGTTCATTAGTGTCCGAAACATTGGTCATCAGCTCATCCCATGAAAGTTCGTCAGAATTCAGAGTATTTTCAATACCATAGGGTTGTGTGCAGTGCTTTTTAACCATGCACTTTATTATTAAATTATTATTGTTTCTGAATTATATTTAATCAATTAATTGAAAATTAAGAAAAACTATTCGGTATACTCTTTATTGCAAATGACAATTGCTCCAGCACAAATTTCATTAAAATTCAAATACTTATCACCACGGTATGCGCCGTCAACTGTTAGTAATAGACTGCAGTTAGCGGTCAGCATACGATCCGCCAGTGCTTCGGAGGATAAGCCAGCATACTTCAAATTAATAATACTGAAACATAAAGAAATAAGATCATTATTTAGTCATACGACAGCCATATGGACGGCTCCAATCCTAGCACAGGCTAACATCGCTACGACGAACTCTATGGTTACGGGCATATAAATGGCAACTCTGTCCCCCTTTTCTACGTTCAAATCCCGTAAAACATTCGCAAACTTAGAGACTTCTGAAAGCAATTGACTGTAAGTTATCTGTCGTTTAATCTTTGAATCATTGCTTTCCCTAATCAAACAAATGTATTAAAATCTGAGTTATAAATAGTAACCAAGCTCAAATACCAATAGAAGGCAATGGAATCGCCAAAACCATTGATAACATTTCTGTCCAAAACATTGTAGCAGACATTAGTGGTGGCGCCGGCCATCCATTCGGTAAACACCCGTCCTTTGCTGGGATCAAAATTGTATGAATAGAATTGATTTGTTGGTTGACTTTTCCAATAGAAATGTTCTGCGATTTGTGACCAAAATTCTTGTGGGCTTTCGATTGACTTATTGTATAACTTTTGGTATTCTTCGAGACTTGAAATGACCGAGGATGTTTTGTTTTCTTCAGTTGGTTCAATTTTACTTGGTATTTCTGTTGACTGCATTTTACTTATCTTTAAAATATAATAAGAGTGTTTAAGCAAACTAACACAATTTACTCAATAATTGTAGTAATCAATAATTAAACTTACAATAATTGTACTAGCATAATAAATTGACTGAAAAATAAATGATCTTAATATATGAATTCTACTTTCCTCTCTGGCTATTAAAAATATCAGCTTACTGTTCTGAACTCATTAAAACTTATTTCAAATTTATAATACACCATGGGTGTTGAAGGGGTTATGGCGCAAATCCTCGGCTATTATTTAGCTCGAGCAGATTTGAGGCAAAGTCTATTTCACCTGCCAGCTAATTTTTTTCACTTGCATTCCCCCCTTTTCATTTTCCAAAGGATTATGGAAACTACAATCCTCTCCCCTAAATTTTTGGTGTGAGGTACCTCCCCATAATTTGGAGGACCTTCCGCACACCTGATAATAAACACTCTCCAAGAATATTAATTAGTCGTATGAGAGAATAAATAAAAAGAGCATAAAAACATTGACAGCAAAAATATATAAAAATAAAATTTGACATGTGACATTTGACATTTATTGATTGACAACCAACTATCCTAATCTAAACTAACCATCGTTATTCAAGGCTTGCATCTGTTTATTAATTGAATCTTATTTTAATATTTATGCCCATGGGGACTTTTTATTATATTAAAAATAAACAAATGAAAGAAAATGTTTGCAATTACCTTAACATTTAACGTTTATATTATATTTCTGCTAGTTTTTCTCAAAATCAAACAAATTTTGTTCAAATATCAGACCTAAATATTTAAAATCAACTAGAATAAAATATCGTAACACAATCGTTGTGATTTGAAATAAGCATATTAAAAACAATATTCAATTTTCTTAAAATAAACTACCTTGAATTTTTGGTTTGATCATTAGGATTTCTAATGTAAACAAATATTTTTTTGTATAAACTGAGCAACTATTGTTTACCTAGGTCATGAAATATGAATCTTTGCATTAGAGTCTTGTCAAATTAAACAAAAATTGAATTTTAATTAAGGTTTTTTAGAAAATATTAACTGGTTAAATAAAATTCTAATTATTATTATTATAATCTTTATTAAATTTTTATTATAAACTTGCTTTTGAATAAAACATTAAGAATTTTATTTATTTTAAATTACTTTTGATTTAAAAAAAATCAATTAGCATGTTAAGAAAATATTAGAATTTTTAATATTGAATTATAAATCAATTGAGAACAGGGCTGCCGAGAGAGGGGCATAGCTCAAATACCCCCTAGTTTTTAAGCTCGAGGAAAACCCCTAGATTTGAGACAAATAGGACCCCTTGCTGCCGAGCGAAGCGAGGCTGCAAATATCTGGAAAAAATCATCGTGGAGACTCAGAAAAAAGTTAAAGGGGAACCCTTTGTGTTTTTCCCCGACGAGTCAGGAAAATACCCCCTATACCCCTTGAGATCGACCAGTCTCGGCACCCCTGATTGAGATGTATATAGAGATCGAAAAACGAACAACTGTTCTATCAATTGCTTACTACACAATAATAACTAGATATAAATAATTGTGTCAGGGTTCAATAGAAGATTTTTTAATTGGTAGCAAAAAATTCATAAATTTATTCTGTATTCTCATACTATAGTTAATGGACTCATCAATTATTTAATGACATTCTATATTCATGTAACAATCAAAATGGATTAGAAGAACTCCTACACAAACTGCATAGAACCCTGGTCAGATAAATGGTTTAATATCTTAATGCTTTACGATAAAGTTCTACTTGGAATAAAATTTTAATATGCTATTTTCCCGTACTAGCCATTTACTTAATTATTGTTTTACTTGATTATTTTAAGAATGCTTAGTGCTGTATAATATGTTTTCGCTTATTTATTTTATGTTTCAAACTCATCGAGTTCAATGAAACAATTCAAGGATAATTAAGGATAATGCACATGAAAAATATTATTATTAAACAAGATAATTTGATCTAAAAGTAATAAGCCCTCAAAACAGAACATGCTCATTTATTCTAAATAATCTAAAATTAATGTAAAAAACTATTCTTGAGAAAATAAATGCTTGTGGCATATGAATTCATGATCCAAGAGCAATTACTTAGAAAAGTGATTTATTTGATAGAAAATTTTCGAGAGCTTGCTCACTTTTTTGCGATGCAACTGAGAGATTGTGATCTTATTAAATATTAAAACTGTTTATCACTACATCGATAGAATAACATACTATATACAGTAGAACCTCCCTATACTTATTCAATAAGAGAATTTCTCATTAAGGGAAAGGTTTTGTTGGCACCAAATGATTGGTTAACATATAATTTTTCTTAAGTATAAGAAATTCTCATTAAGGTAAAAGATTTCTTGTCACCGCGAGTTCTCTTATCTAGAGAGCTTACTGTATATAGTTTTGTGTGTTACTTTATCCAAAGCTTATTTGATATTTATGCACAAATATGTTTCGGCAACTTCTGCAACCTGTTGTTGTCGTAATTAGAGGTGCCGAGAGGGGGTATACCCTAATATTTGGTCTAGTGAGGGCAGAGCTGTGAAAACCTGAAGACAGTGAATCTAGGTAATATTACAGTACTGAAGCCTTCAAGTGGTTCAGCGTTTGGGGGTATTACTGCATTGATGAGACGTACTTTACCTACACTCATGGTCTCCTGCTATTTTTCGCAGCTCTGGGCCAGGATAACCCCTAATTTCGAGAAAGAATGCTAATTTAGACTTGTTTCAATAATTTAAGTCACAATAAAGTGAATCATTTCAATATTTTTAATGTGATCTGTTGATTAGATAAGACTGGACTGGGAAGGAATTTCCTTAAACCTCAATTTTTAATGAAAATTAATGATATTTTCGAAATTATTTTGAAAAGCAATAAATTTTATAAGATTTTTTGACAATTTAATTGATTTGT
>JAQGCS010001740.1:0-12483 GCA_034702105.1 Fuscozetes fuscipes | reverse complement strand
CTCTCTCTCTCTCTATCGCTCGCTATCGCTCTCTCTCTCTCTCTCTCTCTCGCTCGCTATCGCTCTCTCTCTCTCTCTCGAAATGAAAATCATTAAAATGTTGTAAAAGTAATGTTTGAATGAAGAATAAAATCACAGTCAGTTCCGTTCGTTACGAATCGATTAGTTTTGACTCTCAATTTTGGTCTCTCCGTTTTGTGGCTGAGCGCCAGAATCTGAGACATAATCAGTAACTCGTGAGTCATGTATTTGTATTGTATTCGAGTCTTTAAGGTAAGTGGGATTCTCGAATGAGACGCCCCTGGTTTGGGTCGTTTTGCTTATGTAATGGAATTTGTAGTAATAAATAATAGCTGTGATTCCCATTAGGGTTAACACAATGCCTATAGTTATGCCTAAAATCACTTTCAAAAGTTTATTTCCTAATGAAGTCGAATGCGATTCTGTGTTCCGCAGATTCACAACGAGTGGATCAGTGAAGACACTGAGTCCGTAGTGATTCCCTGATTTCACCACAAATTCATACATTTTATCCGAGTCTAGGTTAGTGAGTTGGAAATGTGCACTTTCCGTCTGATTTCTCATTAGATCGCGGGAACCAACGGGTCTAACAAATAATTCAGTTTCAGTAAAACAAATCTGCAAATTGTTTTTTACCTCCAGAATACTCGATACCACTGCACTAATTCTGGATTCTTCTGTGGGGGCGTCCAATCTATCTTAACGGTGTTCTCATCAACAAACTCCTCTACATGCACATTTATTGGAGGGCCGGGCAATAAGGCTCTTCCTTCTTGGAAGCAAGAAATTATTTCTCGTGCAGACGAAAGAATACAAAGCGAAGGAATTGTGACTTTAAGACCAGCACACCATCGGAGACAACCAGTGGGTACTTGTCTTCTGCGACAACATTGTCTGTGATCGCTTCCATCTGAACAATAATTTCATTTCTAATAATTCCTTTACTAATAGTGTTTGAGTACATACCGGCCGCACAGTTCATTAATTTGTCTAGGTCGGCGAAACATTTGGGACGAGTCAGTGCCGTCTCAATATCGATATCTAATGAGCAGACATCTAGGCATTCTGGACTCACTCCTTGATCAACGCAACAGCCTAGCAACATTCAAAGTTTGGTTTTATAACTGTAAATAAAATGATGAAATTTAAGACTTACTACTTGTGTTTCGGGGTTGAACTGCATTATCCGTCACATCTAATGTGAGTGAAATGACAGACTTGCCATACTCATTCTCTGTAGTACACCTAAAATTCGCAAATAGTTATTCAATGTTTGTGTAAAATTGACTAAAATTACATATAATTTCCGTCGTCTGACTTCACAGTGGTTTTGATGAGTAAAGTGAAGATATAAGTCATCGCCAACTAATCCATAAAATATTACAAATTTAGAGAACAGCATAAAATTATTCGAGTGTCTGACCTCTGAGTGGGGAACTGTTATCATATTGATGTTATCGTTGGCATGCAATTGAACGATATCCGTATTGTGCTGTCTGTACCAAAACACTCGGGGCTGAGGCTGTTTTAGACATGTCTTTAGATCGGTTCAAATAATTGCAAACAATTTGTACTAACATTGGCGGAAATCATACAGAAAAGTCGAGCTGTGCCTCCAATAGGAGCTGTGCTAAGTTGAGGCGTCCCAACAGCCGTCGGCTTAACTAAAATCCAATAAATTTTTTAATCAATTGAAATAAGAAACAAGACTTACATCTGACGAATATATCGGTAGAACTTTGGGCCGAATGAGTGTCTTTTCCCTCACCATTGATGGCATAGCATGAGATCGAGGTTAAATTTCTGTTTATATTAATGATGGTGAAAGCCAAGTGTCGCGACTCTTGTTTTGCAATCAATTTTCCGTTAATAAACATCGAAGTGAAAGGAACAGGTGTTCCCATTGCAATGCACATCACCGTTATGTTAGAGCCCTCCACAATAGGACCGGCTGGTATTATTAAGGGCATTTGAACGGCTGCAGGAATGGAGGGATCTGTCCAAACCAAGATTATTTCTGAAGAGGTGCTGGTCTCGTTTCTGTCAGTGATGGCCTGAATGGCCAGTGCGTACTCAGTATTGTAGGTCAAATTTGTCAAGTACATTGTTGTATATGGAGTGATCATGCTAAACCAGGAATCCTTAGATGGAATTGATTTGACTGCTGTTCCATTAATGGCTTTGTAATATATTATATAACTGATGGTGGAGTCGGTGGGGGAGTAAAGAGGAGGTAACCACTTAAAAGTGATCGAGTCTACAGTTTGATGGATGAGTTCTATTGAATGCGGTGGACCTAACCTGGAATGGATTACAGTCTTCTGTTCGGACTCGTCTTCAGCCATTGTTTTGGCCAATAAGATTAAAGAGGGGAGGGATACTCCATACACATTATGAGCCGTTACGTAAATACTGTAGTGAGTGTTGGGTTCGAGCTTTTCGATTATGGCTTTGGTTTGAGTGGCGTTTTGACTGTTTGTGTGCTCCAAAGGATGCAAAGGAATCGACTGATCTGTTTTTGCGTATCGCACCTGATATGTGATGTGCGAGGCGTCCAAATCCTCTAAGGCTGGCTTCCACTGCAAATGTATACTACTTTTGGTAATAAAATTTGCATGAAGTCCAATAGGCATTCCTGGTAATAGTCCGGAGCCCTCTTCCATACATTGAATAATTTTGCCGAAATCTTGAGCACAACGAGTGGCCACAACGAAAGACGACGAGTCCATTAGACCGGCGCATACATTAAGACAGGTGTCAGACACATCTCGTCTCCTACAACAGGGTACATGATTTCTTCCACCCGTTCCACATCGGACTAGAGTGGACAGCGAGTCCACGCATGATGATGAAAGGTTAAAAACGTCGGCTACTTTTACTTTGTATGAGCAAAGGGGTAAACATCTTTTAGAGAGACTGGCTCTCATACAACAGGCCGTCTCATTATAACCCGTATTTGTTTCCTCCATTTCAATGTCTTCTTGTGTAGCAATTCTAGGAGTGGAAAATATGACCCGAACTGAGCCCTGACTCACACCATAGTTATTGACCGCAGAAACAAAAGCCTCGTACCTAAAGCCAGGCTTTAAATTGTCGATTAAGTGCGGAGAACGCGGACTCACTTCAATCTGATAGACGTTCGGAGAATCAGAAGACGTTTCTCTCCAATGCACGTGATATTTGACTACAGTGTGGGCCAACTTCTTAGGCGGCTTCCACTTAAGAATAGCCCAATTATGGTGAACATTACTCACTCTGAAGTCTTGGGGTTCACTCGACAACACTTTATGGTGCGATAGAATGCAATTCGTGTAAGTCTTAAGACAAATAAACTTAGAATTAGTTAAATGATTGAAATTATTATTTATTTGAAACTAACAGACATGTGATCCAAACAAACGAAATGACGAAAATCTTTAGAAAACAATTCGAATGAATGAATGTTTGTTTTAATATATTTCTCACCAATTCTTTTGACATTTCCTTTGCATAGTGAGAGACAAACGGGAGAAACCCCTCTTTGTTGACAACAACTCGAATGATCCGTAAATTGGTCTTCACTCGTCTCCATTGCCATACATTTGAAGGTGACGTTAGCCCTAAGACACAACATTTAATATTGAGGACAAACTATAGAGGAGGCATACCAAGGTGCGCATATCATCAAATCAGAGAGACTGGCCGTATCTGCTTTAGTGGGATCACACAAAGTGTTTAGACAACGATCTAAAACCACTCCATTATCTGCACAGCATTTCTTAATATCAGGGAGCTTTGGCTCATTTTTGGAGCTAGGAGGTATTTTCTGAGAATCTGGCTCTGGAGTCAAAGTGAGGGCTCGCATTGAATCGGTAGGAAGACTACTGCCTAACTTATTGATGGCTGACATTTTAATTTCATACATTGTGAATGGCTTCAGCTCTTTGATTGTATAATCATTTACAGAAGAGTTGACTGTAATTGCCATTTGGAGACCATTAGGTGAAGAGCGAGTGTTGTCTTTAATACTCAAATTATTAATTTTCTTATTGTCCTGAATGTCATCAAAAGTATGTAATTCTGTTATATTTATTTGATATGAATCTGTTTGTGCGCTGTTTGGATGCTCTGATTTAAACCACTTTATTCTCAGTTCTGTAGAAGAGATCGGTTCTATCGTCACATCTTCTGGTTGTGGAGGAAGTGTTTCGATACCCTCTGCAATACAGGCCAACATCGGCGCCGCGAAGTCCATACATGTCATGTGATCAGTGACTGTACTTAAAGTGAAATTTCCGACACATACTGAAAGACACGGATTCGGAATATTCTGTCGCCGACAACAGTGCAGATTATTTCTGCCGCCGTTCAGACACTTTGTAATACTCGGTAAATGTTGAAGACATGTATGGATTGTTGTGGCGGGGATTTGATTACTCACGAGCCCACTCATATGACAAAGAGAATGACACAATTCAGGCACATCTTCATTGACACAGCATTCGGTGTAATTGTGGTTGACATCAGACAGAACATCAGTTTTGTCACTCGTATCACTTGACTCAGAATCAATCACATTAAGAAGTCGTGCCATTTGTTGCTTAGGATTAGAATTTGTTTCGCAAATATAAAGCCCCGAATCTGAAGGTTTAGTTGCCTTCAATTTTAGAACCCAAACGCTGTGCTCTGAAAATAAAAATTACAATAATTTGCGACAAAACTAATCGCATACCTGAGTGATGAAAGACAGAGAAGCGATCATCGTTTGTAATGATAACATTTGCCGCCGATATTATCTCACTATTGTCCGAGTTTTGGTCCGGTTTTACATATTTGAATAAAACGGTGAAATTTTGCAAATCTTCAACTTTGCAGTCAATATACGCCTCCTCCCCCGCAAACACAATTATAGCCTCCTGTGATGTTCCATTCAAATTGGGGACACCTTTCAGATAATTTAATATTTAATTATTTACGATTTCCTTAATTCATCGCAATATAGAAAACAAGGAAAATTAATTTTTAGGAATTGTTTTTCATTTATTATTTCCTAATAACATCCTAGATAATATTTCTTTTTCACAGTTTGTTGAAATTTAAATATTATTTCTTAATTTAATCCTTAATTAATGGTTGAGCTAATGGTTTGAAAGGTTAGACATGATTTAGAATAATTATTCCAATGTTTCATTGCATATGACTTTTGATAATTTGTTTAACAGACAATCATAATAATAAATTCTTTTAAAAATTCCAATAAATAACTAATAATTAAATGCTTTGCTTTGATTTTGTGAGCGATTATTTGCTTACAATTCATTTAATTGCAGTTAAATATCAATTATTGTCTATTAATTCCTATGAGAAAAATATTTATTTTCTCAATAATTTTATTTCGAAAAATACAATCAAAAATGTATTTCTTAGTCTTAATAGACATCTATTTCTCAATCTGATAGAAATTGAGGGCTGTTTTGTAAGAAAGGTTAATTTATTAGAAAAAATGTCACATCTATACCATAAAGAGAGAATTTTTTTGATTAAAGTCAAAAATTAAAGATTAATTGGAGCGTAAAATAATGAGACAATTATTCGCTACTGAATAGAAACTTTCGTTCAATTATTGATAGTTTGGTGAAAGTGTGGCAAACGTTTGACTGACAGATAAAGCTGTGCTTGATAATCATATGAAAGGCGAACACTTTGACCCAGTATCGATGGTATTAAAGCAAAACAATTCAATGTCACATACCTTCAACTCCTTCCCAAAACGATAGAAAAAGTATTGTTAAACAAATACTCGGCACTAACATTATGTGAGTCCCTTAATGTTGGTTTTGAATATCACTTTCACTTTTCACGAATTAAAAAAAATCCAACAAAAGAATTTTGAATAGAATTATGTCCTTGAGTCCAGTCTCTTCCAATTAGTTGAAAAATATCTGAAACAAAGAGATGATGTCAAGAAAATCAGTCCTTGAGTTCACATCTAATGTATTGATTAAAAAAATATTTTTAATCAATACTTTTCTTAATTAAAAACTTTCGTATAAACAAAAAATAATCGTATTATTGAGAAATTTAACGAATGTTTTCAAAGTGAAGAAAAAGCACTCATTCAAGAGCTTAAAAGCTGAGCGAAGAATATTTATTCTGTGCCACAATTAAAACAATTATTCTCGATTTAAGTGATTGAAAGTAAGCCATAGACTAATAGCCAATTCATCAGTTAATTACTCGTAAATAATACTGATTACTATTTAATGATAATAAGATGACATCTAATTATTTATGAACTAAACCACAAAAATTTGAGGTCTGTGTTGACAGCACTGGTTATGGCAGTTATTATAAGATGTGCTTATATAACATAAGCGCACACAAAGAAGATGAATAAAATCAAGTTTTTCACTTTAGAGACTACATTCACTTCGATTCGATGCATCATTTTTTCAATTAAGACATCTTTCAATAAAAGTCTTCAAAACTGTTAATCAAATATTGCGATCAAATAATTGATGAATCATTTGTTGAAAGCATTGAATTTACACCAAAACAAAAGTAAAAAAGCGTTGAAATGCAAAAATTTTTTCTAAAGTATTCAACAATTCTTTGACCCGTTTTTAATAAATGAACGATAAGTGAAATGATTTTTTATTTGTCACTGAAGTCAAAAAATTAATGTTTGTTCCATAAAACTTATAACAAGAGAAACAAAAATTTCATATCAGAGTTGTGTTAATTCAGTTTATTAAACGTCGAGATCGAGCAAACCTTGTGTGCAAACTAATTATCCAATGGTTGACACAATTGTGAGAAAGAAAGTCATATTTTCTAAATATTAATACAACACAACATAACCGCAAACATAACATAAGTTAAAGTCAATCCTTATATTAACTTATCTTAAATTATGAGTTAATAACAAACGCTTTCGAAAATCTTTTTGTTTCTTTGATTTTTGCAATAAAGGAAAAGTTTTCCGGGCTCTATGCCTATTGTCATTTGTGATAGTTAAGTTATGCCTCACTTCACTCACTCGACACCGAATGTCTCAATCAGATCAGATTTGGCACACCTTTCATTCCATACACTTTATTGAATTCACACAATTAAATAATAAGTGAGTTTGAATAACAACTTATAAAAAGTTACATAACATGCAAAATAAGTGGTGACTATTTATCTGCATAAACTTATTTTTGTGAATGCAAGGTAAAAATAAGAATTTGTGTGCCATTAAAACATTGCATAACTCTTTAATCAATTTATGATTCATAGAAGTAGTCATTAAATAGAAACTTAATGAAAGTTTTGACAAAAGATATTGAAAAGTCTGGTAATAAGAGGTAATCTTACCGTAATTTGAGACTGGGCTCAGTTATGCAACATTTGGCTCTTGTATGTAAACGTGACTTTATGTTTGCGTTTAGAAACCAATACAAATGATTCGGAAAACTTTTAGTTTGTTTGAGTGTTAATGCAATCCATTGTGAGTGAAATGAAGTCCGGAATACGTTTTGTAAACATAAAGTTTATAAACACTACAACCGATTAGAAACCAAAGTCTAACGAAATAGAAATAGTTTTTTTATGGCATTTGATAACCGGTTTGAGTGTTGTTAAGTGCAATGCCGTACAGATTCACTTTCGACCCAATCAACAAATAATAAGAATAACTTATGTCTTAGTCTTATGTGAGTTCTCTGACAGACCTATAAATACACCTCTCATTTGAAACAGGAGGAAAACTCAGCATCAATGCCCTTGAAGCTTCTCGCGATTTCATCTACCTGTGCCTCTATGTACTAGCCCCTCGATGTACTACTCTTCGTCGTTTCCCCTCAGCCTTTGAGTGAGTTCTCCACCCCTGGCTTTGTCTGTGTTAAGGCTGTGTCGGAATTTCTGTCGAATCGTCTCTAATTGTATTCTCTATTGACTCGAATTCAAAGTCAACGACAATTCAAAAGTTATTTAAAACCCAATAAAATTATTTAAAATCCATATAAAGATTACAAAACGAGTAATTCCTCAAAGTTTTAAGAAATACCGCATTTGACCCAAAACTCACAAACAGTGAAATACGAATATTAGTTGCATTAATCAAATCCTTCGAAACCAATTAAATACATAAATAAAATTTTAAAATAAATACAGAATTTCATTAAAATTTATTCATCACTTTTACACAATGTTAGCAAAAACTCATATAAGAAATGACATCCAAAATGCTTACTACAGAACATCACAACTCTTTAATAGTCGTCATATTTTTCAACTTTGAGGGTACAGAACGACCTAAATCTCAGATAATCGCATCAAATACTATTCATTTTTACCTCAATATATAAGGGAATTCACATTTTCATCATTTGAGCATGAAAAATATATTTTTTGTCAGTAGATTCTGAGCGATTAAAGTGAGCGAATCAAAAATTGCTTTCTAAGTAATCCTATTAAATAACGCAATCGATATCTCAAATGCGAACCTTATTTATATTTCAGCAAAAAATTGTAAAAAAATTACACAAACCTGAATAGGGTTTCAAAAAGTAAACAGAATTACATAACAACTCAAATAAATTAAATTATAAATCAAAAGAACATTCCGTTTATTAACATTTGGAAGTGATGTGGAATTTAACGAAATTTTAATGATTTTCGATGAAAACACGGATTAATTTAAACATAAATATATTAAAATTTATGTTCAGTTTTATGAACTTTCATAGAGTCAGTTAAATCGCACCAAAAGAATAGAATAGTTGTGCGTCGGCACAGGTATTGTCTGCACAGGTATTATACGACATAAGTGAACTGTGAAACACATTCCGGTCAAATAATTATAGTTTGTTCCTAATATCTACTAATAATTTGTGTTCAAATGAATTTACTTTTTTAACAGTTATAGTAATTTCCAGGGGTGCCCAAGGTCCGTGACCTTAGGGGTCCCTCAGACCAAAAAATTAGTGAGGTATAGCCCGAAAGATTTTATCAAGCGGGAAGGGAGTCAAAGGGGGTACCAAGGTAAAATTTTTCCTTCATCTTAAACTTAAAAAATCAAAGTATGATACAAATTTGTCGCTTCGTTCGGCAGGGGGTCCGACCGAGCTCAAAAACTAGGGGGTATTTGGGCTATACCCCTTGGACACTCCTAATAATTTTCCTCAAACTTAGGTTAATACGAATTTTGTTATTAATTAACATAATTTTCAATAAAGAGTTGTTGGAAGAAATCTAATTTCAATTTCAAATAAATGTTGTCAACTAATAGTATGATAAAAGTATTTTTTTAGCCTATCCTTGTGAAAGTAGCTCTTCCAGTACTTACAGTAGATGTATAATAATTAAAGAAAGGAATGATGGTCGATTCATCCAATACAATGTCTCAATCATTTTTCTCTAAAAATTCTTGAATTCAAAATAGGATTTAATGCGAAATCAATGTTAATGTTTAGAATAAGTTCGCTATAAATCTCATCCCAAATGATTTGAGCGCCCAGTTGTCTGTTATCAGCCTTGAGCTGCGATTCTTTTCACGTTTTCTTCTTTGAAGTCCTTATGATTGGAGTGTTAAGAGTGGGCTATGTTTGCAATCAAACAGCTTTTGATTTAATGTTAAAATTGTTTGATTGAATGCTAGAGAAAACATCAATCAAAACACTGATCAAAGGTTTAGTCCAATAATCGAACACTTGTTATAACTTATAATTATGTTTAGAAAAACTATAACTTCTGTACAAATGATTAAATGAATACTTTCATTGAAGGTATTGAAGGCCAGGTATCAAAAGAAAAGAAAATTGTTTAAGAAAAATGACATAATTCTGAATCAATGCATTCGAGAGAAGACTTGATTTTCCTAAACATTATTAGACGTTAGGCTTGAATTCGATTCCAAATGATTTTAATTGTAATTATGTTTTAATCACTTCAATAGTGTTTTTGATATTCAGGTAAAGGTATTGGTTGTGAACTCACCAATGATTTAACATCAAAACATTAAAATTCACTTTATTTTATTATTTCTATTAGAAAGTGTACAAGTACATTCGAATAAATTAATTTGTTTTTATTTTTATTTTGAAATTCTTTTGAATATTTATTTGAATTCGTGAAAAATGATAATTTGTTGATCTATTCATTCAAATATCATCAGAAGAAATCTTGAATATTTTTAGACCATTCAAGTATTACACTCCTTGGTTGTAATGACACCACATTTTCTCAACTAATTGCTCTTTTTTTAAATAATGAAGAGTTAATTCAAATAAATTCAATGCATTAAACATAATTAGAATTGAATTGTTTTGTTCATAGGATTTCTTTATGACTCAACTTATCATTTGTTAGGCATTTGTATGAAGATGAGTGCACATCGCAATAAAAAATGACCTAGACATATTTTACGATTATGTGATTGAAATGTAAAACGTGAACTCTAACAACGAGTTTGTTATTAAAACGATCTGTATCATTATTCAACGAATAACAGCGATTGCCAAATGAGTTTGGGTCGTAATTATAGTCAAGGTGAAATACAAATCAGATTAGTATATTCTGACCAGAATAATTAATTAAAAGTAGAAAACTTTGAGTTTGTCTTCATTGAGTAAATGTCATTTACTATTTTTGTCGACAAATTAATTTATTTTTCAAAAATTTGCAAAAATGAGTGATTTCTACAAATATTCTTCAAATTAATATTTGTGTGAAAACTATCGAAACATTTCGAAACATTAATTTAAGTAAATTAGTCTTCAAAATAAGAAATGCCATTTAATGGCAGCTAATTATGCAAATGAAATGAAACAAGAATTGAAATGATTCTGTGGTAAAGAATTGTATGAATTGGTAATGGAGTGACTCTTTGTGTTACTATGCGTTCAATGATTGCACTCTATTTGATCTCAAAAGAAGAATGAACTCAATCTACACAAAGTATTGCCCCTTAACTAAACATTTTATTTAAATAGCATTCAAATGACCAGGAAATATCAAAACAGGTGTATTTACTTTACAACAAAAGAACAGATGAAAAATTCAAGTTTATTTAACTCAAGTCTAAATACCTCGATATTCTTCAGTGTTTTCTATAATGAGATTCGACTGTATATTAGATTTTGGTTTCAGTTTTCTCTTATGAGTTGTAAACAAATAAAACTCAACTCAAAAGTGAAGCTTAACTTTAATTCAATGGATTTTAATTGAATTCAACTCTCAATTAAAAAGTGATTTAATTGAATCTCAATTTAAAGCAATAATAGTCTAACCGATAGTCAAATAATTTATTTTTATACAAAATGTTTAGTCGTTTTTGAAAATTATTAATCAACTAATTGAAGATTTTTTTGTGTTTAAAATGAATAAAAACCTGTTATTGAAATCAATGACAAACTATTGTTTTACTCAACAAATGTTTTGACAAATAAATTGTTAATTAGAGTAATTGATAGCCATTTGTGGGGAGGAGTGGTACGAGGAATGTCTCACCATTTGTCGTCTTCGGCCAATTCCAGTCGATATCATAATAGCCATAACAGTCGACACCAAAGAGACCGAAGACATGACAGACACGAGAGATCCGAACGATTGGACACTTCAGAGATCAGTTGTTGTCTCAAATATTTAATATTTGGTTCGAATGTCATCTTCTGGTTGACGGGTCTTCTCATAACAGTGGTGGGACTCTGGGCCTGGACTGAGAAGGAGGTCTTCAATAATCTGACCCGTATTACAAACATAGCACTGGATCCGGCCTTCATTATGATTTGTGCGGGAATTCTAGCCTTTACCATCGGATTCACCGGATGTGTGGGTGCTCTCAGAGAGAATACCTGTCTTCTGGCCGGAGTAATACTTTATTTTCTCATTCAATTCAATTGTTTTAATTGACTTTTTCTTTGGAAAGTACGCCATATTTTTGGCAATTTTATTGCTGATGGAAATGACGACCGGAATATTGGGATTCATTTTCAAGGATTGGGTACTTTCTCTTCATTTGTCAAAAATGAATCAAAAATTAATTTAAACTCATTTAAAATCAGATCAAAACTCAGGCGGCGACTGGTTTTCAAGCATTTATAATCTACTATAGGGATGATCCCGACCGACAAAATCTAGTCGATTGGGTTCAGGATCAGTGGTTAGGCTGTTGTGGAGTAGACGGACCTAAAGGTTATAATTATTTAGTGAACCCTTTTTTAAAAATAATGAATTTTTGGTCATTCAATGAATAGATTGGGACCAAAATATATACTTTAACTGTTCGAGTGCTGCCGTCGGTAGTCGTGAGGCCTGTGGTGTTCCTTTTTCTTGTTGTCGTCCCGGTCCCATTGATGTCATTCGCAATAAACAGTGTGGATATGATGTTCGCAAAAATGAATTCGTGAGCAACTCTTAGTCGTCTCTCTCTCTCTCCCCTCCCTTCCCTTCTAAAGTCTATTAATATTTTTCATGTTTTGTTTAATTATTTGACAAATA
>JAQGCS010001739.1:0-12487 GCA_034702105.1 Fuscozetes fuscipes | reverse complement strand
TCAAAGCCGAGTTCACTGGTATTCTATTGGCAACTGAATGATATATTCACTGAATAGTACAACATTTGCGCCTCTTTTTAAGATTGATCTCTTCAACCACTTGTTTGCCATCATTTGGCGGCACAACAATCCCGTGCTGTACTTCCACTACTGTTGGCGCTCGACTTTTCGGTGTGCCATTCATTTCGGGTGACTTTTCTAATAGATTTATCTCTTTTTTACCGTTCATTTCATTGTTGATACCATTTAATCCATTTGAAGGCGAATCCACTGTTTCTTTTGTGGGAGTTATAGGCTTTCCTTCTTTAATTAAGTTCACTATTATGTCGGCTTCTTTGCTTAATTCAGAGCCCGGTCTGAATGGATTGTCCACTCCGTTGTCCATTCTATGGCACAATAAATGACAACAAATTAATCAAATTATTTTATCGATTATTTGCGCGAATATAACGTAAATATAACCATAAATTGCAAATAAATAGAAAATAAACGAATAGTAAAACTCTTATAATCGCAAAAATTGAAATATTCAATGAATTTATTGAATGGCATTGAAAGACAATAATCAGATTAGATTAAGATTTGTATTAACGTATCGTAAATAACAATATAAGAATTCATTTCGTTGGAATCAATATGAATGTTAGCCTCAAAGCAATTATTAGACAGAATATTAATATGTTTGAGGCACAACATTCTGGCTAATCATATATTCATAACTCTTTTCAATTTTATTTTGTTTAGTTCATTAATATTCAGACACCTTGAACATCAGACGAAACGAACGATAAATAAATGATTTGACCACGAACATATCAATTCAGTTTATGATTGAACACAATTATCGTTTCAAACCAAACACGAATCACTTATCAATACTCTACTGTATATTATCGAACACTTTAAGAAAAATATCAACAAATATGCAAATTACTCACAAATTTATTGATAATTTAGAGTTCATTTTCAAATAGATCCGGATGTCGGTGAGACAAACGACCCGAACCAAAGATAATCCAAATGCTATACTAATGAATAACTTTTCGATTTATTATCGTTTAGTTTTTCATTAAAGTGATTAAACACGAACTCAAGTAATTACGAGAAATAAATTCATAAATAGAATCGATCGATACCTATGAACTTTAACTAAATTCAATGATCAAGTTTATGCTTTCTATAAAATTTCTCGTTTTAGCGACTAATCGAGGAAAACATTTAATGAATTCTCACGCTTTCAGTTATTAACTTATTAATCATAGCACAAGTTTTTCCATCAGAATTGAGAATTAGGACAATTTTAAAGCAAAACAACATTTTATCAGTTATTCGAACGCAAAAAAACATATAATACTTTCTATTAGTTATGAAATTAAATCGATGTTTACATAAGTGCCGACATATAAGTAGAGAAATAAACAAAATCTCTACATTTGGCAATAGTTTTGGGAATATGCAGTCAATATAGAGGTGGAGAGACCTCAGCAGTCATTCTCATTCCACTGGTTTAAGCTCATTGTTTCGTAAAGAATTATCATGGAGACCAAAAAAAATTGATAGACCGAAACGAAAAGAATACACAACATTTGTTTCCAAGTAACCCTTGCAACTATTTTGAGAACCTTTGCCTCCACTCACAGACATGAGATACATAACAAGATATTAATAATTATTGTAAACATTTATTCCATAAAAGTCTTATTTGAAAGACGAGCTAATAATCAAATTGAGTTCAAGTTTTCATAAACACTATAATTGGTTTTATTTTTCAATAAAAGATTAAAACTTTATATATAAGGAGCTGATCATAAATTATACTCTTAGACAGTTTGTTATAATTCTGGTCACAGAACTGACAGTTTTTTGAATCTCAAATTATTCAAAACTGTTCGGCAGAACTCGTGAGGGATTACTCCTAAACTTAATAACAATAAATAGTCTGAAACACCATAAAAGAGATTCATATAATTTACAATTCAATTCCAATCATTTATTTAACTCGACAAAAATATAATAGTTTAAAGAACTCATAATCATATAAAATATCATTCCATATATTATATCAAAGGTATTTATGTTAAGACCAATAAATTATTCACATTCTTAACCCAATCTCACTATAGCTAATTGTGTTTCAAAATAGTCCCCTAGTCTTGCGTGAAAGTTCAGTGCATTTCAAATGAGTCATACAACGCTTTGACTATCATTTTAAACATGGATGCCCTAGTTCGACGGCTCTAGAGGTCGATGTAGGGGTAGTTTTGCAAAAAATTTGCCGCTACGCTCGGCGACGAGAGAGGGTATACCTGTAATGTTAAATTTTAGGAGGGTTGCTAATATTTTCAACTCAAGGGGACCATCCACCTCCTGGGTATCCTTGATTTTAAATGAGCAGGACTTTCAATCCGAGACTATTCTAAAACGCAATTAGCTATAATTGCAGAGAAGAGTGGCTCTCGATTCCCACTCTCGCAGATATGTACAGTGTTTTCATAAGAAAATCATAGCTCGAAAGCTAAGAATTAAAAGCATATATTATATAATATATAATATAATATAATATATAATATATTATATAATATGATTCAAATTTTATTTCTTATCACTTCTTATCTGATATGATATGTAATGACTCTTATCTTAATCTTTTAGGAATTTAAAGCCTAACTTTGAACTCAACACAGAATGACTCCGACTTACTTTTGAAAGCAGTGTATTAGAGACAAACATCACCGATAATCTATACTATATTGAAATAGTTTAGAAAATTGACATCAATGGGGTGTTATGTTTGGTTGTTATGTAAATATTTTCAATAAACATTTTATTACATTATATTACAGTTCTGTCTCTAAAGCAAACTAGCTCACCAAACACCGAGATATGAAAAATGAGCTAGTTATACCAAATTTATATTACAAGCACTCTACATTTGATTCTAGTGATTGTATAATCATTGTGGATAACATTTGGGAAAAATGAATCCTTTAAATTTAGTACACATTCGCAATACAAATATTTTTTGCCTTTAATTGACTTTTTATATACTCATAAATAATATTACATACTTTGTATATAAACATTAGAATCCATTTTTATGTTAATAGGAATTGAACTGAATTTGATGTCTGTGGCAAACCTCAAATTGGGAACAGAATTGGTTCGAAACTCGTTAACTCACATAATATAATAAATTTCTAAATTGGAGTAACAAAGAGAAGAATAAAAACCACAACTGATATAAAAGGAAACAATCATTAATCGAAAGATTTTTTTAATGAAAATAATCATAAAATGTATTAAAGTTAACAAAAAAACTAAAAATTACTTAAATAAAAACATATGAGAACTTCGAAACATTTATTCGTAAAAATAAATTTAAACAAAAAGTAATTAAAAATAAGTGGAAAATAAAATAAGATTACATTAATTGTGACGTAAAGAAAAAAATAATTAAGAAAATTCAATCGGAATTTGACTCCAGAAAGGTTTACATACTATGAGACAAATTCGAATTCAAAATTTAATAATGGATTTAAGATTTGGAGCGAAACAAAAAGTTAATGAAAGGAGTAATTGAATAGAAAATTACAGATTAAGAGACATTTTTTCAGGGATGGGCAAGGGGGTATAGCCCAAATACCCCCTAGTTCTCGAGTGGATTCCCCTAGATTTGAGGCAAAATATACGTCGCCTCCCCCGCCGAATATTTAGGAAAAATTATCTGTCGCTACCCCCTCGAAATTTGGGACAGTTAGAAAAAAGCTCAAACACGTCCTTTGTGTTTTTCTGACAAGCCAGGAAAAATACCCCCTAATTTTTTGGTCCGAGGGACCCTCCTACGGTCGAGGACTTTGCCCATCCCTGATTTTAATCAAAAGTTATTTAAAAGTATTTTTACGTAAATATTGAACCAAAATACAAAATTAAAGCAATAATAATAAAAATGATAATTCAGTTGTTTTGGGCGAAGTCTCATATGAACTATGGATATGTGTTATAATGACTCAGTTATTAAATAATTCATAAAAAACACAATTTTCGACTCAAAATTAAGGGCACAGAGAGAGAGAGAGAGAGAGAGAGAGAGAGAGAGAGAGAGAGAGAGAGAGAGAGAGAGAGATTTAAAATTGATATTATGATATATCCGAATAATCCCCGCCTTTTTTTGAGCGACAATTTTTTTGATCTTAATCAAGAAAAAATTTGTTGTTTGACTAATTAAACTTTGTTAGTACAGCATATTGTCAATTTCCTAGTCAATTTATTCTAAAATTAGTTCAATAAATAGGCATAGTTTGCATTTAATTTTCCATGTGATCCGCTCTACATTACCTCCACATGAGTTTTATTCATGCAATTATTGCTTTTTTCGAACTGATTTACTCATTTATACGAAACCTATTGGGGAATATTTATTGCTCAAAAGTGCTCTAGGCACTTTACGTAAGTATTTTTTGGTAACAAGTTTTTTCATGTGTTGTTCTCTTTCTCCTCAAATTTACTTTCACTTCAAATGTTTTATTCATTGGAATCGTTTGAGGAATTTGTTGACATAATTAGTGTTTTCTTCTTAATTGGGTTAACGTCGAGAAAAAGAGTTTAGAATTCAATTCATATTATTCTTTCAAAATTTAATTTTAGACACTTATTAAGATCTGAGTGATAACAGAATTGACTATTAATTAATCAAAATTATTCTTATTGACACTTTTATTGAGTTGTTTTATCACATTATACATTTTTATATAGGTGATACACTTATTTTGTGAATTATTTTACCATTTGATTAATTTTGCATTCAAAATTGCTTAGCCTTGACAAATTAGAGAGAAGGAAATGAGGAAAGTTTGTGTGTAATCGTCCCAAAAATTATTATATAATTTTATTAATTCGCCGGAACTTTGGTAGTTTTTAGATGAATTTATCACCTTGTTAAATATTTATAAATTCAAATGTATATTTGAATACAAAAAAGCTTCCGACCTGTCTTTTAGGGAAAGTTGCTTGTTATTTATTATCAATTATCTAATGATACGATCGACTTTAGAGGAATCAATCAATCTATCAGGTGATGTTTTAAATTACAACGTGGTTTGAATAAATAAATGGGTTCTTAGAGAAAATACCAAGTTTATCAGATATTTGAGATATCTTTTAAAAACGAATATTAATTTCTTAAATTGCTTTGAATTTTAAAAATCATTATGGTAAAATGTTAAAAATATCCATTTCTATGGGAAAATAAAAATAGAAATTGGAGTGCGATTCGAGTTTCAGACAATAAAAGGAATGACGCAAATGGACAGCAATCGAAACATATTAAATGTGTCTATCGATCGGTGACTACGAATTTGATTGATTTTGAGATGAGTTAAAAGGATTTTAGTCACATTTCTTCATTTGATTGTATCGATGAGATTTTATAACGAATGAGTTAAAAGTGGTTTGTCTCCACCATAGGTGCAGAGAGGGGGTATATACCCCCTAGTTTTGAGCTCGAGCAGATCCCCTGGATTTAAGATAAATCGGATACGACGGATTGGATACGAGGTTACCGAGCGATTTTTTTACCTTGATATTCCCTTTGAATTTTTCTGAGGAGTAAGGAAAATACCCCCTAATTTTTTTGGTCCAAGGGACTCCCAAAGGTCAGTGAGTCTCCGCACCACTGATCTCCACCTATAAATTGCAAGCTTAATATTGCGCATTTTGATGCTAAAACCATTAACCTTATGAGACACTAACAATGTGGAAGTCAGTGAGCTAGTTAGAGATATTCGGTTCATTTAGCCTAACCAAACTTGAAATATTTACAGAAATCTAAAATAATGTCCTTAAGATAAGTTAAACCTTGCTCATCATAAGAAGAGGATTCTCGAGAATAATTTGCGTCAGAGCATATAAGAATAAAAAAATTTTAAGGAAAAGTTCTAAAAATTTTTAAACAATCCTTGAATTAAAACAATTTTTGCATAACTTTCTTAAAAAACCGCTCATTTGTCTACAGATTTGCATGATAATGTATTCTCCATGCATTAAGAGTTACTTAATCATATGATTTCTTACTTGCTTACGTCTGAAAAAGTATTTTTCTGTGCAATGAAACAGAATTTAATCTACATTTTCAAAACAAAAATCATAAAGAATTTAAGTGTTCACGTGAACTGTTCGTGGTCACTTGACATTGAGTTTGACATTTGTATAATCAATTTATTGGGCTTTTCGTTAAATAGATTCTATAAAAACTTAATATTTTCTTACAATTAAATGAAAGAAACCTTTTCTTGTCATCACTTTTAGTATTCATTAAAAAGAGTATTGTTTTCAATAAATTATTTATTTTTATTAGTCTATCGTTTAATAATTTCCTCATTTAAATAACTCAAATGAGATAGTTTACATTTTTAAGGACAATGTCAAATTGCTAATTTTGAATCATTAATTCATATCTTAATCTCATATTAAATATCATATCTCATACATGTATATGCATGTTGATTTTTAAATGTTTGTCGTGTAATGCAGGGGTGGCCAAGGGGGATAGACGGAATTATCCCCTCTAGAGTGAAAAATTTGGCATTGTACCTCCTAAGAATTTTTCAAAAATTTAAAATTACAGGTATACCCCCACCTCGCTACCGCTCGCTTGGCTCGGCGGCAAATTAAAAAAACCACCCCTAAATCCCTCTCTAGAAATTTTTTTTTGATTAATCACCCACCTAGATCCCCCTCTAGTGTCGTCGACCTTGGCCCCCCCTGGTTTATATACCAAACACCTCGAATGGAAAATTCCCAATTTTAATCTATATGAATCAGGGGTGCGGAAGGTACCCGGCATCAAAAAATCAGTGGGTATAGGGGATATTTTCTAGACTCACCGGGAAAAAACACAGGCCCCCTGTGAGCTTTTTTCTAAATCTCCAAAATTTCGAGGGGGTGGGGTAGTGGTAGAAAAATTTTCCCAAATATTTGCCGCCTTGCTTTGCTCGGCGAAAATTTCGCGTTTGCCGCATTTGCGTTCGCCTCGCTCGGCGGGGGTTAGGTTCGATTTGCCTAAAATCTAGGGGGAGGATCTCCTCAGGACCAAAAACTAGGGGGTATTTGGGTTATACCGCCTTCCACACCCCTAATAATAATAATGATTTCAGAATTTGGATTTCAACCATGTAACTTTTGTTTTCCAATATAAAGTTTGACAATAAATATCATCTAACCATCTTTTCAAAACAACACTAGTGAATGAAAAATTTACTGGAGCATCCTTAACACTTTTTACTATTGATTCCAACATTAAGCTTAATAATAATTCATTAAATTTTATTTTAAGTATATTTCTACTAAAGTTAATCTAAAATTGTTTCAGAGCTAAACTTTCTATCAATTGAACACTAAAGTAGAAAAATGAATCTTTCAAATGAAAGCTTTTCATACATTTTAAAGTGGTCATTATGCGAACATGGCCATTGGGAAATAAAAGCTACGTGGTTGATCTAAATTCTATTCTGAAACCAGTCATAAAAAATATTATTAGGAATTTTCCATTCGAGGTGTTTGCTATTAAATTTAAAACCTGCAGATTTTATCAAATAAAATTAAAATGACCTTACTTTTTCATAAAAAGTACTGATAAAATGAATGCAGTAACCTAACAAACAATTTTTGAGTCAGTGTTTTCTAGATGAATGAACACAAACACAAACAGGAACAGTCTCAAGAACTTTGTTAGCATGTTTATTTTTAGATTGACTTATGATAAATGAGAAATATTAATAGTTTTAATAGATTTCGAGTTCAATAGTCTTAAAGCATATATTTTAATATAAATATTCAAATATCGGTTCATTAACTACACTCTGTTTTCTTTGAGTACTACACACATAAAAACCATTCATTTTGAGTGACAAAAATAGATTATGAAAATTAATCTAGTAATAAATTTGAATTTAATCATAAGAAGACGGGTAAAGAAATATGAGCCGAAGGACGACCAGAAACATATTGAATTAATTAATTGCAGTCAAATTCTGAGAATTTCTCAATTTATCCAAAAATCATTTACATTGAGTGATTTCAACAAAAAGTGACCTTTGCTTTTTTGCTTATTCGCAATACGTCTGCATTTATTGCTTCGAGCAAGATTGTGAAAGTATTAAAAATCTTTGTAATTTGTATTCACACTTTAACTTAACCTTAAAATTGAGAGGACATGCTTAAAAAGCACTTCACTGTAAGACTGTACTTGCTATATAGTGTATGATAGTGTATGATATGTATAAAACAATTCAACCTCGATTTAAGAGACGGCGATTTAAGAGAATTTTGATATGAGGGACAGAATATTAGAGCACCGACTGCTCCAATGGATACTGTAGTGTTAAAGTGATTCGATATAAGAGACAAAATATAAGGGAATTTCGATTTAAGGGACTTATTATGTGAGCACACATAGTATAAACTGTACTTTGATTTAAGGGAATTAGTATGATACTGTATTTTGATTCAAACTATTTTGTTTTGATGATGATGAATGATTCTCTTAAATCGAGGTTCGATTGTACATATATATATGGTTATACTCTACATTCACGATAGCCACTAGGAGTCACGTGGTTGTGGCTACTGCGGAACTAAAATGATGTACATTTGGCTCATTAGTCTCATTATACTGTTTTACATTCAAATGTTCCATAGCCTAATACAGGACATAGTCCAAAGCAGGACCCTCGTAACTCTACATATTTATTGATTGATTTGATAATAGTCACTCGTGTTCCCATGTAAATAAATATAATTAGAACCAACAAGGTCAAAACAGAAAATTTTTATACAAATAATAAAACCCAGAAACAATCAGAAATAAATAGCGAGATTTTACTTGATTTCTATCAGTATTGTAGAGGGACTGCCTTGTTCAGATATGGGGTTAATGTAACAGTAACATTGAATATTTGTAATGTTAATGAATGAAACTGAAAGACAAATCAACTATCTCATAATAAAACTATACTGTACAAGAAAAATTGAAACACTTTATCGACAAGAGCAAAACAACAATACAATATAATAATGTAATCTCGCATAAAACCACCATTGTACATTGAAAACATTAATATAAACGCCCGTTTCTAAAATGTAACGTTATATACGTAGTAATTATATACACTTATTTCTCTACATTGAGTCCTTCAAACTGACCTCAATAATCAAAAGAGGGATGAGATTGAAATTTAAAATTCATGGTTATTTGCTAGAACCCCTCATGATCTGCAAATTACTCGTTTATAAACGACAAATCCTACAAGTAATATGTGTACCCTATCCTTTTTTTTCTACTGTACCTCTTTGATAGGGTTTTTCAATTTGCCTAAAACTGTACACCATTTTATTCACGTGACTATATTGAATTGAATTTATTGTTATTTATACTCGATAAGCACTTAACCTGGGGCTGATTTCCAGTGCTCTCGACATAAATCAATATATGTACGTCTATTATTCTTTCTTTTAAGCACTAAATCACACTTTCTTACAGTAACTTGCTGATTTAATATGAGAACAAATGATTCATTGCTTAAGTTTCTGAAGTTGCAATCTATTTGCCCATTAATGTTTATTACTTGATTTGTCCATGCCAGCTTCCTTTTCGATAAAAAATAACTTCATAAACTTCCTCATATTTTTTTAGAAAGGCACTTAGTTTTGGTCAATTTTGAGGACTGAAGGTCCTATTCTGGCCAGGAAATTAAAGTGACCTTCACACAGTCACACAGTCTCCGTCACACAATTCACAGAATATGTATAAAAGTGTATTTCAAAAGAAATCTAAATTTGTGACAAAACTGTTAATAATTGCAATTAATGCCAAAAAGAGAACATTTCATAAGACTTTCAAATTCTTTAGATTTCAATAATATTTTTAATGATTTTCCTCAAGGAATTCAATGCTCTTATATATTATAAAAGCGATATTAAACTACAATAATTATTGGCTGTATTACAAAATCCATCGCCAATTATGTTATCAAAAGGAGAGAGACTTCGAGTAAATGGCAAACACAGAAAATTATGTGAAAACCTTTGGGTTTCCCTAAAGACACAAACTTTCACTCATAGAAACGCTTTAGTATTAAATAGTAAATAAAAAGTTTATTTATTTTATAAACAAATGCCAAAAAATAACAGTTGTTGACATTGAAGTGAACATTTAATTACACTGATAATTCTCATTATAAAAATAATAGTATACTTTACTCGTTAACTCAGTCGACAAAATTAATTCATTTTGCTTTTCACAGTTTATATACATTTTTGACGAGTTTTTCCTTTGACCTTAAGATCTGAGAAAATTGTAGTCAAAAGCTATTGTTATGTATTTGTTTCGCCGCTCAGTTATGGGGTCAATGTCGTCATCGACGGTATGCTGTCTTATGATATGCTCTTAACTTTAATCCGAACAATGATCAAAGGGGTGCAAACTAAGTACAATAAGTACATTTTGAGAATAAACTATTTATTCTGGGCATTTATTGTCATTTTGTTGAGAGAATCTCAAATAATTTAACTAGATAAGTAGGAATTTGGCCCAAGATAAGAGAATTAATCATCAAGTATTGTTAGCAAAGATCTTGGGCGTCGCTTATCATTCAACTCTTTACTCTTACCCGTTATTTATTAGAATAACAGATAACATGATATAAAAACACAATTATTATAATTAATTATATTTGAAATTCGGGTTTATTTCAATTTTCATTTTTAATCTCTTTTTATAATTGAATTTCGAGACAATTCTCTCGATTTTCATATTTGATAAACAGTTTAAATTCTATAATACAGAAAATTTATGTACCGATTTGTAAATACCCTTATACTTAACAACATATTTGAATAAGGTAATTTTTAATTGAGTGGAAATCAATTCAATCTATTTAATGATATGCCATAAAAAGCTACAGCTGTAATAATAGTTTAGGGATGGATAGTGTCCATGACTTTAGGAGGGGATTCCTCCAGTTGAAAAACATATGGTATAATTTAATGGGCAAAATAACCCTATGTCTCGGGATTTTCGCAAAAATTTATAAAAAAAAGCTCTCCAGTAATGAACACTTTATGGTCAAAAGTTATTTTCTTCTCTCAGTTCACCCAAAGATATCACTGACGGGGATTTGGGCACAACCTTGTTTATTCTTGTCATTAGTCTTAATTAACTTAAATTAGAATTTATCAACAGGTTTACCCAATCATCTGTATTAAGCAAAGATTGTGAAAAACTGACCTTTACTTTATTGATTTCAATCACTTTAATTGTTTGATAATTGATTTAAAAATTGTGATATCTCTTAATTTAAATTATATTTAATTTATATTAACTTCAAATTACTTAATACACAAAATATGGGCCAAACTCAGACCTGAGGTTTTCAATGAGCATTGAAACTAAATCAGGGGTGCCCAAGGGAACTGACCTCTTACCTCCTTGATTTTAAAATTTTGGAAAGCACCTCTAGAATTTTTTCAAAATTTAATAACCCTGCCGGCAAATTTGTTACCTTACTCCTAGTGTTACTTTACTTTACACTTACCCTTAGTGTTTTTACCTTGGTACCTCATTTTTGTTTTTTCCTTTTTTATTTTTATTTTTTTGCTTGAAAAAGCCTCAAATATGCTTATTTGCATCAAAAGTGATTTTAGTGACTTTTGAAAAAAACTACCCGTCTAATTTTTGTTGTTGTTGAAAAACGAATCCCCTAGACCCACCTTAGAACAGTCGAGCTTGGGTACCCCTGAAACTAAATGTAATGTTACACTTCATTCTACAAAATTACGAAATAATTAATTAATTGAATTAAACTATAAGTTAAATGACATCACAAACGTCTAACGTTATATTGAAAAGGTTGTGCCATCTCATTTCTCACATTCAAACAATATAACGACAAGTTAAAGTTCTATCCTTGTAAAAAGATAAGAGTAAATTCACTATTTTTACAATTTGATTATCACACTGATGATATTATTATTAGTCAAGATTAGTTTCGATTTCTGTCTCGCAATCTTCATCAGTTGACTGGTACAATTATCCCAACTACCCCGTAAATGTCGATTAAGCTCAGGGTATTTCCGTTATTTTCCGAACTATGAATCTTAAAGTTTTTTCCACTCAAATCAGATCAAATTTAATAAAATTTATGACATTATGTAAATAAGCTTGAGTAAATTATAGTAATAATTGTCACTGCTTATATACACGAAGACTATAATTATTTTATAGTCTAAATATCCTATCATTAAATAGATTGAACCGATTTCCGCTCAATTCAAAAATTACTTTATCGCAATATACAGTCATTCATCATTCGTATGAAGTGACCAAAAACCGAAGATTTACTTCATATGAAAGACAGTTCATACGAATGATAAACAAAATTATGATTTTATTTACTCAAAGAATACATTCAATTAATTAAAAAAATCAGTAATT
>JAQGCS010001738.1:0-12495 GCA_034702105.1 Fuscozetes fuscipes | reverse complement strand
ATTACCTATGGTAACCTGCAAAATTCTCGAAAACCACGATTTCGGCCTAATTACCCATGGGTATAGTTGTAGACCCCTACGGTACATTTCCAACAATTAATTATTTTCTTCAAGTTTTGGAAATTTGTGATTAATCTTAAATCACTCTTAAGTTTAGAAATAAAATTCTCATTCATTGTATTAATTATTTTGTTTTGAAATATGTGGCAAACGATCAGAAATTGTTATTTAAGTTCAATTTACTTGATAACAAATGTTTTCACCTAGTACATGGCGTTATTCTTTACAATTGAGTAAATCCACAAATGAAGAGCATTTGAATTGTGTAAGACTTAAATTACTTGAAGTTTATGTAATGTTTTGTATTATTATTTGTTTTATAATTTTAAATAAATGTATAATCGTTTCGTTCAATGATTTAATTTTCAAAAAGAGCGCCGAAGAGTGAAGTTATGCCGTAATTGTTGGCTGAGTTGAAGACAGAGTCATATGAGTCACGTCAGCCCTAAACACAAATATAATTACCGGTAATTAAAACGATTATTAAATGTAAGTACAAATGTTTGTATCAATCGTTTAATTGAGTGATAATCCAATTGTTTCGGTCAAAAGATGGCGAATGTGTTGGAAGTGTTGAATAAGTTTTACGAGGAGTACAGCGCGAAGACATCAAACCGTCTTAAGCTAATCGATGCTTATTTGGTGTATGTGTTCCTCACGGGAGTGATTCAGTTCCTGTACTGTTGTCTGGTGGGAACCTTTCCCTTCAACTCATTCCTGTCGGGCTTCATATCGACGATCGCGTCCTTCATTTTGGGGGTTTGTCTTCGCCTTCAAGTGAACCCTCAAAACAAACACGAGTTCAGAGAATTGAGTAATGAAAGAGCGTTCGCGGACTTCATCTTCGCTCACATTGTCTTACATTTGGTTGTCGTTAATTTCATCGGTTAAGTGAAGACAAGTGTCCACACATTTAACTTATATATTGATTCCAATAAAATCTCTTTTATTATCAAAATTTCAGTCAATTAACTCCAAAATACATTCGAAAGTAGTTTGGAATCGACGGACAATACCCTTGCAATACTCCTGCAAACGCTATGTTCCGTTTAATATGCATATGAGGGTTGCTTTTTATATGACATATAATCCATTTGCGAATATATCACATAAAAGATACCATATCTAAAAAGGTGTGAAAATTCTCCAAAGATTTTGAAAAAATTATATAAAGGCTGTTCTATTCACTAATTTCAAGACCAATTTGATAATTATTTGGGGTTTACAAAGAAAATTGAGTTTATCATATTCAACTTGAATTGGCTTTATTGCATCATTTAAGGTTAAAAATGAAAATGTCATTCAATGCTATCCATAGAGCTGAGACATTGTTTACTAGTACCAAGTTAGTAGGTAATTTGAATCATTTCTCTAAACATTGTGTAGACTCAGACTGAAAATCAGTTTGCTTTTAGAAAAAAGATAGCCTAACTTGGGCAATTTTTACCACAAACTTTAATTGGTAGGGGATCTCCTGATCTGGAAGTACCCCTTATTACTTCAGAAAACTAAAACACCAGAGTAAAATCACACTGTTACACTTTACTGCAAGGCGATACAAATTAAACCGGTTTTGTGCCCATGCTGAGTTTAGAGGCACTCAGTACTGCATTGATTTCAATGTTATGATTGCATAAGACGTCACGTGACTCACAGATTACTAATGTTTAGATTTTAAGTGATTTAAATGTTTGCTTCAATTTTAATGTAATGATTGACTCATAAATTCAAATGACTTTTAATTATCAATAAAATAGTTTCAATAGTTTTGACACAATTGTGAAGAAAATGAAGATTTTAAGCCAGCATTTAATTATCGGCAAAATTATTTTTGACACTATTTTCAAAAAGTTTTATTTGAATCCAAAACAAAACAAATTATTAATAAATAGATGTAATAATCAAATGAAATATCTGTCAATTAATATAAACAGAAGCGTCACTTTTGATGAACAGAAAGTGAGGCGAGAACTCAATCGAAGAAATGCACAAATTATTGATGTTTGGGATCAAATCACAGCTAAAGACTTAACCAAAGCTCTCAATAAGTCGGAAAAAGAACTCAAAGAAGTGATGAAAGCTTTAAAAGTAACAGATTTGGATATAGAGAGTGTTTGCAAGATCATCAGATTTTTGGGCAAAAAAACTAATTTTGTTAAAAACCCTTCGATTAAAACCAAAACTGATTTCGATTTCGAAGAAGAAATCGAAAAATTACTGAAAAAAGGATCGAAAGAAGCGAATCGTGTGCCGGTGGTTACCATAATGGGTCATGTTGACCATGGTAAAACCACTCTTTTAGATGGACTTCGCAAGAGTGAACTCGTCAAACAAGAATTTGGAGGAATCACTCAACATATTGGAGCGTTTGTTGTGTCTCTCAATCAAAATAAATCCAAATCTAAAGATTTGGTGACATTTTTGGACACTCCGGGACACAAAGCCTTCAGTGGAATGCGAGAGAGGGGCGCAAACACCACAGACATCGTTGTTCTCGTCGTTGCCATCGATGATGGGGTTATGGAACAAACAATTGAATCGATTTCTTTCGCAAATTCTTCAAATGTTCCCATAATTGTTGCCATCAATAAAGTGGACAAAAGTTGTAATTTTAAACAAGATTTGGAACATCTCAAGAATGGTTTGAGAGCTCATGGAATCGTTTTAGAAGAAGACGGCGGAGACATTCAATCCATACAATTGAGTGCTTTGAAGGGCACCGGACTCGACCAACTCAAGGAAGCGATTCTGGCGTTGGCTGAAACACTTGAACTTAAATCATATGTTGACGGAAGTGTCGGCGCTGTAGTACTCGAGTCAAGTGTTGATCCTAAAAAAGGGAAAACTACATCACTTCTCGTTCAGACGGGAACTCTTAAAAAGGGAGACACCATTATTGCGGGTCAGCGCTCCTGGGCTAAAGTCAGATCAATGTTCGACGAGTGGGGAAATGTTGTCGATAAGTGTTTGCCTGGATTTCCTGTTCAAGTGATTGGTTGGCGTGAAGACGAGCTGCCAGACGCTGGCGATAAGGTCTGGCAGTTGTCATCTGAAAGACAAGTCAAGGATTTGATTAATTTGGTTAAAAGCAGAGCTCGCAAAATAAGAGCTCAAATGGACGCAAATTCTGCTAAACTAAAAATGGAGGAACACCTCAAGACTTATAAGGAAGAGTTAATTGCATTGAGATCAGCCGGAATCAAATACAAAAGGAAAAGGAATAGAGGGCCCCGCGAAAAGATGTTTAAAGAAGAGGACACTTCCCATCAATTGAATGCTATAATAAAATGTGATGTCAACGGAACTCTTGAGGTCTTACTCGACATTTTCGAGTCGTATCCCAACAATAAAAGTGAGGCCAAAATTGATTTATTGCATTATGGAATCGGAGCCATTACTGAGAATGAGGTGGAATTGGCCGCTTGTTTTGACCGACCCATTATTTATGCCTTTAATGTAGGAGTAGTCAGCCCTCAAATCAATAAATTAGCCAAAGATTTAGACGTTTCTATCAAACGATTTAATGTAATCTATCATTTGGTCGACGACTTGAAGAAAGAAATCAGTGAACGATTGCCACTCATCGACGAACAGTCTGTTTTCGGTGAAGCACTCGTTCAGCAAGAATTCATTGTCAATGATCGCCATAAGAAAGTGCCGGTGGCCGGAGTCAGATGTGTTAAAGGGCTGCTCAAAAAACACAATTGTCTTTACAAAGTGTTGCGAAGGGAACAAGAAGTGGCCTCCAATTTGAAAATATCATCGATAAGACATATGAAAGATGAGGTGGACACTATTAAAAAGGATGTCGAGTGTGGTCTCAGATTTGATGGAATCGTTGGATTAGAGGGACTCAGATTTGAAGCAAATGATACTATTGTTTGCTATGAAATCAAATCCATTAAACAGAAAACTAATTGGACTCCAAAAGGATTTTAATTAATTGTAAATAATATAAATTTAGTTAAAATCGACTTTTATTCGAATGTATTATTAAATTAAGTGTTGTTTTAGTGATTTTGTTATCAATTGTGACAAATGTATGAGAATAACATCAATTTGGTTCAAATCAATTGCGTTTTTGTTGGGCTCTACCTCTTCCTCCCACCTGATTGCCTGCATTTGAAGGTCTTGAACCGAGGCCAGGATTCCGTGGGCCACCCCGTCCTCTTTGAGCGGGTGCTCGTTTTGGGTCCCTTTTGGATGTCTTGACCTCTTCGCGGACCAAATCGATCACTTCGTCGGGAATTCTTAAATACTTAATATTAGAGCCTCTGATATAGCACTCAGGCATTCGCCAAAAGCGGTCGCCATCTCTTGAAGTGCAGATAACTTCTCTCAGGTTAATATTCATCCAATTATCACAGGAAACCAAATGGCCGTTATATGTCTCGCCATTCTTCAGCTCCACTAACATCGGGTGGTTTTGAGCGGTTCTCAAAAGTGACAAGGGCAGCATATCTCAATTCAATTAACTCTCAATTAATATTTCAAATGATTTATTCAATAATTACTAATTATGACTAAAATTACCGATTTTTTTGTAAAAATTGATTGCAATCAAAATGTGGAAAATGTGATCACAATTCAAACAGTGTTTTGTATGCTTACGATTTGGCTCATAAACAGGGGCTGAAGACAGTCCTGTATTACAGAGAAGAATAAATGCGGGCGTTTTGTATGTATTGGATGTCAAAAAATCATGAGATTAGTCTTTTTTGCAATACATTGAGTCTAATGTTTACTCAAATCACTTGACTTTCACTTTCAATACATAGCAATAAATGACGTCATTTGGCATTAATTTGTTTACACTATGGAGAACTTTGTCACTTATGATCAAGTTCGTTTCTTTATTTCATCATTTCTTTTTCCACTTTAAAGCCAACACTTTCTAATTTAGATTAAAGTTTGAATTTTTGTGAATAATTGCGAGACTTTCTGACAATTTAACGATAGATTCAATTGTTTTCCGAAATGTCAAACACTTCGAGCGAAGAGATGTCTGAAATGTAAAATTCATTTCATTTTTAATTTTCTAAACTTTTTAATAATTTTGTGAATTAATTGAATTAAGGGTTGAAATGGAATTGGAAGCACTTAAAGCCATATATTTAGACGACATTACTATTAGAATGAATGATAGATACAATCCTTTCTTAGCATCAATTTTGGTCGATGTCTGTCCAAAAACAGGGCATCAAATCGACGACCAATTCGTGAGATTAACACTGAGTCTCGATATCCCGAGAGATGTATTTTAAATATTATTTTCTTAACAATTGAGCTCTAATTGTATATATTGTTTAGTATCCCAACAAATATCCAGTTTTTGATCTCAAAAATGTTAGGGTTTTGACGGATGACAACATTGAAGAGTAGGTCAAATCAAATATTATTCAAACGTCTTCTGATTGATATCAAAATCCATTACAGAATTAGGTCTGAAATAAAAACTATTTTTGAAGAGAAGAACGAAACACTTATTTATTATATGATTGAGAGAACGAGGGATCTCTTGACTGCATTAAACTTCCCGATTGGCAACAGATGTGCCATTTGTTTGTATGAATTGACAGCAAATGATGAGGTGATGAGGAATGAATGCTTCCATCACTTGCACTCTCGTTGTTTTGCCGATTATGTCGTTTCAATGGAGTCGAGCCTAAAGAGCGTCGCAAATGAGTCGAAACTTCAAATCCAATGTCCTGTTTGTCGAATTCAACTCAATTCAACGAATTGCAAACAATATAATGATCCCAATAAATATTCGGTGCCATACCTCTCAACTCAGCCTATAGAGAACGAGTCGATTATTATCGAAGAGGCAAAACTAAACCAAAAGAAATTCGACAAAATATATGAAAAGCAATTGAAAAATGGAGGCATTATTGACACCGAAACTCAACGAAATAAATTCGTTTTAAGAATATCTGAAACTAATGAACAAATACTTTTCTCCTGACTTTTGATCATTAAATCAATAAATCATTTTTCATCACATTTATGTTAATGAATCGTACCTAGTTAGTACATAGTTTTGCCCAGGGGTGGCCAAGTTTGACGGCTCTAGGGGAGGTGTCTAGAGGGTAGTTTTTCCAAAATTTTCTATGGGGTATCCTGTAATGTAATGTAATGTTAAACTTTGGTAAAATTTTAGGAAGGTCAAAACATCGGATTTGATTGACAATTTTTTGAGCTAGAGGGGAGGTAAGAGGTCTACCACTCTCCCTTGGGCAGTTCCGGTTTTGTCGTTCAATCCAACCCACCCGCGCCTATAGAGATATGCCTTGTAGAGGGATATAATCAGGGGATGCCCAAAGGGAGGGGATCGACCGCTGACCCCCTCCAGAATTTTTAAAAATGTTAATAAGACTTAATTTGAAGAATAGTTTATATTATTTTTATTGTTTTTGATGACAATCTCTATCAACAAAAGTATAGCTTTTTTAGCATTTAATAGATATTATTATTTAATTGATATATTTTGCGATCAATCGGTATAACAGTTGTACTGTTTGTCACTCAAAAGATAATTCATTACTCACTTATTTAGTCAATAGTTTTGATAACAAATATATAACAATATATGGTTTGAGACTTCACTAAAGATTTTCACTCAAATTGTTTTATACATAAAATAATAATATTTTACAATCATTTAAACGATTAGTTTTTCAATTTTCTAATAGCGTTGAGGACTAGTAATAGTGATCGAACGGTCGGATATTCAGTAAATAACTTACATATATTTTGAGCACATTTTAGGAAAATTAGTCTAAAATATATGATTATAAATGATTTAATGCCATTCCATTAGCATCGACTGAGTCATCACAAGCACAGGTATTTGGCGCAGGGTTCGACTGAGTAAATGAGTTGTTTTTATCACATTTTGCATTAATAGTGAATCCGTTCCTATTCTGAGTCAATGAAGGCATGACATCAACCCACGAGTCCAATGAAGGACTATCTGTCAGATTTTCGAAGGAATGCGAAGTATTGTTAACACAATTGTTTGTCTAAATTCAAAACAAAAGTAAACAATTGAATCGAATGTCAAATAGGACAGACCTCATCGTTTATGCCATTACAATACTTGAGTTGTTGACAGAGTGCCAGTCGCGCCAAATATAGCTCTCGTCTCAAGTAATCGATTTCACTCTAAGTTTAATTAAATGAATCGAAACTCAAATTAATTGAAGCATTAAAACAATTTTATATTAGAATATATTCTCAAATATAATAAAACCTTATTCTGTCCGATAATCTGTTGGAGACGCACCAAAACCTTGTCTCGTAAGAGGACGTGTCCATCGATATCGAATATCTCTTGATTAAGAGCTCCATCGAAAGGAAACGCATCAAACGTTTGTTCGTCATTAGGTGTGGCCGGACAGCCAGAACTGGGAGTTCGCGTATGCTTTGCATAACCATTACAAGCATTACTGTTCTCATTAGAACTCTGTCTCTGAATTGGGAAACTAGAAGTTTGGGGCACAGGTTTCTTTTTATGGCTATACATCGAATGATATAATTTATCGAAAGGCGCCGGCAGGTCAGTGCTCGCAACACAAGAATTGCTAAGTTCTGTAGTGCTGGTGCTGGCAGTCAGTAGGTTTGAGAGCAGGCTATTGTGTGTCTCACAACAAGAATGGATATTCTCCACATAAGAAGCGCTACCATTCAATAGAGTTTCAGTAGATAACATACTGAAGTGGGCACTCAGTCCAGGCTCTGAATCATCGATTAGGCCCTCTTCAGAACCACGACTTGAAGGCAAGTGGTTTGAGTCGCGATCACTAACTTCTTGATTGACTGACAGTCCGTTGGACTGCAAATCACGAATGTATTCGAGAATAACAGACTTTCCTCTTTCGCACTCATTCTGGTCTATATTGAGTGAACCGAAAAGGTTAGGGTCACTGCAATGGCGGGTCCTCATCAGCGAAGGGCTATCACTATACACAAAACTGTAGTTATCGTCCAGAGCTATGTTCTCACAGGAACGGGTCTTAGATAGGGAATGGTGTTTATCACTGGCTATAGTATCCATATCTGATTCCGTTTCATTGGTCTCGTTGTTTGACTCATTGAGTTCTGAACTTGGTTTCAACTCAATATCTGTTTCCTTTGGAATTCCATTCATAAGATTGATTCCATCGATAATATCGGTATTAATACTGTCTTTAACCACATTTTCTGAACTTAAGATCTGATGATTTGTTGTGCAAACAGATGACGACAACGGCATATAAACATCACTCCAGAAAATTATGTCTTTTGCTTTACAGGACGGCCGCAAAACCTGTTCAAAATTTAATACATTAATTGGCGTATAATATAAAGAGCACTCTGTTGCACTGAATTGTACCTGTTCGTTATGAAGATAAACGTAATTAACGAATTGTTGGCGTCGGTTTTGAAAATAAGACCAAATAGAAAAGGTTCGCTCATAAATCTGATGGTCGTGTCTTTCCTTCATATTATTGCAGACAAATGTCCCAAAGAGAGAGGAATAGGTGTGTTGTATGAGTTTGATCAGGAAGTTTAGGTTGAACTCAAAACTACACGGGAATTGTCTCACTAATTGATGGACACAATCGAGCCATTGTAGAAACACCGGACACCTTTCGTTTGTGTCTTCAGAAGAGGGTCCGTGACCGCAGCGGTCGGCGAATTTATGTCCGAATTGAATCCATTCCCTTTCAATTAGAACTTTAAAGCCATCGATGGTTCGATAAAACGGGTCTAACATAAGTTCAGCCAAAGCCACGATTTGAGGCGTTCTGTCCCACCCATCAGAGCAGTGCACTAAAACTGGTCTTTCTTCCAAATCTATTGCGTTGACGACAATCAGTGCTGATTTAATCAGACCTGATATGTTGTGCAACCACTTCGTGTTATCCAGAAGTGTGAGCCAACTGTTCAAATGAGACCATCATTTAAATGCAATAATAGATATAAAGTCATATCAAATACATGTATTGTTCTGTTTATTCTAACAATTTATATACAGGTGAGCATGATCAATTTACAACCATATTCATTATCATATAACCATGAATATATTTTGATCATTTAAATAAAACTAAACACGCTTTTTCACTACATCGATAGAATGTAGCATATAGTTTTGTACGTTACCCACCCCCCACTTTGATCCAAGGCTTGTTTTTCCTTTAAGAGCTACAAAACTGGGGACTAGCGGTGAGTTTCTGATCTGAATAGACACAAATGGTATCGCCTCTTAAAGGAAAATGAGTGTAAAAAGTAGTCTCACAAACAAGGGTGCGGAAAGGGGTATAGTCCAGATACCCCCTAGATTTGAGGCAAAATCTATATTCCACTCGAAATGAAGACAGAAAAAAGTGCAAAGGGGGACAGTTTGTGCAAATTTTTTGCCTTGGTCCCTCTTTACATTTTTTGAGGAGTCAGGAAAATACCCACTAATTTCTTAGTCCGAAGGACCCCCTAAGGTCGAGGACCTTCCACACCTGTCTCACAATCACAAACACCATTTGTAATCCCAAACGAGATTAACATTAAATTATATCTTATTATGAAATCACAAGAAAACAATTGTAAGGATAAAAACAAATGGATTTTGTAATGAGTTATAAGATATTGATGGCAAGAATAAAATCTGAAAAGTTATGGGCACTCACTTGAATTGGTCTGCAGGCGATTCACAAATATAACGGAGCGAATGGTAACTCTTTCTAATGCTGTGAATATTGGCTAAACTCATAAACTGAACCTCAGAAGTGAGATAATATTCAGGACATTCACATCCGCCCCCTTTGGCGCGATTAGCGACGGCAGCCGTATAACTACGTGCGTCCAAAATCAATAGTTTTCTGTTTTGTAATTCGAGTGAAGTGCACGATATAGCGATTGAGTGGAGAAGGTGTTCATCCTGATTATTGCGCCACCCCAACCACCCCACCTCAGGCTGACTGCTTCGAGCGATTACGCAACCATTCTTGCGATGTCTCC
The DNA here is from genome assembly GCA_034702105.1 of Fuscozetes fuscipes. Lineage (NCBI taxonomy): Eukaryota > Metazoa > Arthropoda > Arachnida > Sarcoptiformes > Ceratozetidae > Fuscozetes > Fuscozetes fuscipes. The sequence goes on along the minus strand of JAQGCS010001738.1, from coordinate 2,436 downwards.
ATATAATTGTAGGGATTCTTCTCGAGTATCGAAAGTTAGCTACAGATTCCAAGTCTTTGTCGGTAACACTTTTAGGCACAACCAGATATCGCGGATAACTCGAACATAACTTGAATTCTTTGTTAATATCACTTATTCGCCAAACATTGTTATCAAAAGACATTCGTTTGTATTCTTTGTCGACGGTTTCAAAACAGTTGCGAATCTGTTTATCGACTGAAACGAAACCAATTTTATTATCGGATTTGTTTGCACTGAAAAACTTGAAGCAAAAGAGATTTTCGAGTTTAGACTCCAGAGCGCAGACATCTGTGAGTCGTTTCAACCAAAGCGAACAGTCGTCGGCCGATATGAATGACAATACGAAAGAGCGGATGTGTTTGCTATACACGTAAAGGTAGTAAAGTTCCCTCATCTCTATTGACTCTATCATTCCAATCGACAAACAAATGGGAAATACATCTTTTGAACCGTTATTAGACATGAATAAACGAAAGTTTGTTACAATCAGCTGTCCCTCAGCGGTCGCCCCCGAGTAGAGAGTGGTCTCTCCCGATAAATGGGGAAAAAGAGAGCTCTGCAATGACTGAACCTCTGAATGGCTTGAATTGGATGACGATATGTCACTGTTATTCCAACTACTGTTATGATTGACATGACTTCCACTACCAGTGCTTCGACTGCTATGACTACTAGTATTACATTCAAAGCCATTCAAACCATTGATAACAGTTTTGGAGGCGTTTGACATAAGAGATGTGTCTTCACTTTGAGAGCAGCCGTTGCTCACAAAAGTAGTCGAAACCATTGGCGAATCTGAACTGGTCTTCACTTTCAACGATATATTGTTCAAATGATCACTTATTTGATCCAAAGACCTTGCACTAAGAGTTTCACTTTCGGTTTCAAATGGGGTATTCATACTCATATTCGCTCGCAAACAATTTATATGACATTTGAATCACTGGTCAGAAAATATGTCCGAAAACTACATATAAGTCGAAAACCAAATCAAATAGAGTTTTGTAGATATGAAGCAATGGTTACTTTCCTCGAGATATCAATAGCTATCGTGTTTATGGTTATATCAATTCATTGAAATATGAATTATCGCTCAAATGATAACAAATTCAATAATATATGAAATAATAGCGAATACAACACATTATAGTCATATATATACTTATAATATATATATATATTTATACTGCAGTTATATATCAGATCTTTTCAATGAATGCTTGTATACAAACGCAACAAAACCTTAACCTTTAAGTCGAGACAATATCTTAAGAAATTGTCCACAAAATGACCAAAAGAAGAGACGATTACTTCAATGAAGAGTCGATTCACACAACTATTGACACTTTAGTCCGAATTTACGCATTCGTTATATGACTTGATTTGTAAACAAACAGTTAGTCTGAATGACAATCACTGAGAAATATGTCCTAATTTTGCATTTCATACGTTTTCACTACAAAATGACCACAAATTTATAAAATACAAGATTTTAAATCACTTCAATACAAAACAGACAAATCAATTGAACCTTAATTTAATTGAAAACAGAATTTGCAAACATTTGGCGATAATCTTAATAACAATAATGTAATGATTTGTTGATTACACCGTTCAAAATGTACGTATGGTCTCTTATGGGGGAGGGTATGGCTGTCAGTGCAACACTTAAGTCATTTTAGTTCATTTTGTTGAAAACGGAAATTTTACATATGATCACAACCCTATAAAAATTATTGTAATGCTCAATTTTATTGTATCGTGGTTATGTGCTTTTTTTATTGTATCTGAATAAAGGCTGTAAGTTACGTTCCTTTTGACCATATTTTCACTGCAAATGTCATTTCACTGAATTGGATGCTCCACTATTCACATATAACGTAATATTGCATCAATCTACTTTTAATATTAATACTGTTTTCAACCAAATTTGAAAATTTTGATAGATTTGCAAATGAAGTGTAGATTAGTTTGGAATATATGTCGTGTCTAACAGTGTCTAAGCATTTGTCGACCAAATTGTTTGCAATCAGTCAAACATTTTCTATTGATGTGAAAGATATATGAATTACGTCAATATATTCAACAGTTTTTGACACAAAAATATAAACACTTTTTCCTCAAACTTTTTTTCACTAAAAACCTGAAAAAACCAGTCATTTGTGAGATATAAATGTTATGTTATGTTTGCAACTAATCGATTAATTTTCCACAACATGTAATCGTTATAACTTTCCCCCTCTTCAACAGTCACTAGCTTTAGATTGGAGCTTTAAGGTAAAACTGAATTGTCCTTGACACAATAACAAAAGGCATTTTCTTAAACCTTCGGAATCTCATTATAGCTCAACAAATATACAATAATTATAAATTAATAACTATTCCTTTTCCTCCAACTCTCTCTCTCTCTCTCTC
>JAQGCS010001737.1:0-12507 GCA_034702105.1 Fuscozetes fuscipes | reverse complement strand
GAGAGTGAGAGAGAGAGAGAGAGAGAGAGAGAGAGAGAGAGAAGTTTGACATAATTTTATTAAATAAATTGAATAAAACTGTTTGGATAACTCATATCTCATGATTTTTTTACTTGAATTTCTTGACTGAAATACCAAAGTATTGATAAAATTTTATTTCAATTTTTGCTTTTCTTCTGATAATTGTGCGAATTGTGTCTCAAATAATCTGAACGTAAATTGCAGTTCAATATTGAGCTCAACCTTATTATTATGTAATCATTTGATAAGTTATCAGTAAAACAGAGAATAATATTTAAATGTTTAATAAATACTCAAATTATGCGAACCGTTGCTCACATTTGAAGTTCAGCAGGTTTTTGTAATAAATTTGATCCCTGACCCTTACATTTGCAATTAGTTAAAATTAAAATATTTTTCTAATTCTGTTCGATCTCTGTCTATACCGTGATTGTGATTAACTAAAATCTGAGTGTTAACTATCTAAGTTTAGTTATAGAAGCAAAAATTGTGGCACTCGTCTAATCCGGTTGTGCTATAAATGTGATAATTTATTTAAATTTAAATCACAATTTATTTTACATTTCGTGTGATTTCTATATTTTTCTTGCATTTTGTGTTTCTTTTATTCAAATTATAGTTTATTTCATTAAATGTTTTTAGTTTTTATTCCGATTTCTTATTCTTGAAAATCGTTTCGAATTTAAATACGAAATACATTAAAACTGATCTTCAATTTCATAGTCAATGACTGAAAAATATAGCGAATAAATATCCGTTAAGTTCGCAGAGAATTAATCGCAAGACTTGTATTCAACAAATCCATAGTCATTACAGATATTTGAGATAATGTTTAAAAACTATTAACTTTTAATTCAATGCACTTAAATAGGCTTTTATAAGGTTTAGTGGGGAGTGGAGCCAATAGTGGAGCCACACATTACTACCAGTCATATAACCAGTGCTCTAATCATTAAATTAGATATAAATTGATGGGACTTTAATTAGAAGAGCGCACAAATCAGTTCACTTGAAATTAGACCATCGTTTCAATTGATCGGAAATGCAATTAAAAAATAAGCCCAATATTTATCAGTCATTCCAATTAGAAAACTAGTGCTCACCTCTCATTATGCACCTCCCATAAATAGGGTTAAGGTCAGGGAGAGTAGTTTTTCCTAGAAATCAGAAATTGACCTTGGTAGATAAATAACTAACGCAATTTTGTCAAGATAGTTTTGATAACATTATTTTTCATTCATTAGTTAAAAACTTATTTATCAGTAAAATCTCTCTCTCTCTCTCTCTCTCTCTCTCTCTCTCTCTCTCTCTCGAAGCATAAGAAAATATTTGAAAAGATATATTATTTAATAAATTGTTTAATGAGTTTTGCTTTGGATTTAAAGACCAATTATTTGAAAAATATCTATAATTTGTTTTCTGTTCGAATAAAATCTGATATATTAGACGAGCAAAACTATAATTTTAAAGCATATCATAAATTTGCTATTAATTCAAAATAGGTAACCGTTCCATCATTTTTATTGATCAACTGATTTCTCTAACGAAGAATTATCGTAAGAATTCGGATTAGTTTTAGTTTGTCTTCCTTTTTATATATAAACTGTATGTCATTTACCAAACATAATCAACTTTACCAATAGTATCGACAAATATTTTATCTCCTATTTATCCAAATGATGGGAAACCACCATTGTCAACTAACTGATTCTATGAACAAAATTAGATTGATACTAAAGGAAAATGAATACAAATAGATATCTACTCAAATAATAAATTAAATATATTTTTCGGGTGCTTTTATTAAACACTTTGAGAATTTTTTATAGCTTCTTTTTAATCAGATGGGATGGACAAGACCACCAACACCATATTATCTTCAATTTCAAACATTCTTTAGCGTTCAACTAGCACCTCTAAATTTTGGAAAATTTCAGACGATAGAGTTCAGCTGATTTTGAATTTGACTTTTGAAGATATTATCTTAAACATTTTAAATGATATTTTATAGGCTTAAACATTTCTTATAAATTTATTCTATCAATAAATCCAAATAGATATCTTTTGAATTATCAGTAACATTTTTATGAAGACTAATAGGAGAGTATTTACTGCTATTTCTTTCTCTCTGAGCAGTGATTTATATATTAAATCTTCTTTTCCTTAAAGTTTCAAAAGTTTTATTTATTTAATAGAAAACTGTATTTATTTCAATAGTTTCGGAGAAAATAAAAATATTTCAATTTTTATGCCTTTCCTCTATTGAAAAGATTGCGGAGAATTCCACGAATTTATTAAATATCAATTGAGAAATGCATTTAAAGCGTCCAAACATTGATATCGGGTTTATATGGCTTTTCTGATGTTTTATAGAAATAATTTGTCGTTAAACTCAACATTTTTTATATTGAATGCCTTACTCAACTAGCAACCGGTGTATTTTCATGAAATGCAGTAACTATTTGAGCTGAGACATCTTGGTCATCCCTTAACGACAACCTTTTATCAGAATGGGTTGAGTGAAAAATACTAAATCATTTTCTCAGCAAACAATTTGATATCAATTATAATCGCATTTCTGTTGAGGTAATAATTTTTTCAAACTTTTGCCGTCAATTTATATTTTGTGTAATAAGTGGTTCAGTAATTTTTTAAGGAAAAGCTATGTTTAGGAAAGGGTTGTGAACTTGAATTTGTTGTGGATTTTCATGAATTTAGTTCCCATTTTTAAGGTGAGTCACAGATGAAAATTCATTATTTGGTTCATAATTTCATTGACTATTCTTATCTTCAGATCCAATGAACAGACAATTATTGGTTTTGTAAGACTGTAATGACGAATACGAAACACAAAATAAAATAAATATTATTCTTACAGTTCAGAGACTTATTTAAAGCAATTGGAAAGAGAAATAAAATCCTATTTAATTGGTTTTAATAATCAGTTATTCAGCCATGAATTGAATGAATAATATTTTTCTCTCTTCTATTCGTTGTCTTCTTTCGTAACTAACTTTTGAATCAATTATTGTTTGTTTTCTATAATGAATTTGGAGGTAAGAAAACAAAAATTATGTATTAAAAGCCTTTTTCGCAATGAATTTATAAATTTTTAAAATCATTCGATGGGAACTGTTTTAAGACTGCTTTGCATTTAAAAACAATTTCTGTGCAAACATTGCATTGTTTTTAATAAATAATTCTCTTAATTATCAAACAATTTCATCATATTTTGGCGGAAAAGCATTTTTTCTCATAATTTTTCAAATATAATAATTAAGAAAAAATTCAAATTCAAAGCAAGTCATTGATAAGTTTGTCAGCAAATTATTCTAATAGCTATCTTGAATCAATAATTATTTTTTCAAATTTTCTATGAAAACTTTATTTAATATTCATCTTTGTATTTTTTTATTCAGATTTGTGCACATAGATAATTTATTTGAGCTGTGATTGATTGAAATTTTTTATCTCAAAATCAATAGATTTCATAATTTTCTGCAATATTTTACGCGAAGTCTTTTTGGAAAATATTCTTTTGGCTCAAAATTACAATTTATAGAATATTTTTGTTGAAAAGTCAATAATTTATTGGTTCACATATTTTACAAATTAACAAATATTTTAAACATGAATTCAAACACCGGGAATTGCCAAGAGTGCATTGACTTTCAAAACCGATTATATCTATATTATATTTGTACTACGATCACATACTTTCAATAAACATTTCAAGAACTAGATAAATGACCTAGATGTTTCAATCTCAATGCTTCATATTATGACCATAGCAAAGTTGAACACATTTGATATTTTATTTAATTCTCATGAAAAATAACTGATCGTGTGCAAATATTAAACTAGTAAAAATTTATAACAAAGCTTGGTGAATTTGGGGCTCAATGGGTGCTCTGTTTAAGAAATAAACCTTGGTGGGTTTGGGTCTGCCTTTCATTTGGACGAGTCCTCTACACTCGAATTTGAACTCAGGGTCAAAATTTTGTTTCTCCATAAGACAACTGTAAGCGTCTTCGGATACATTGATGCGCCCCTTTTCACCAGTAGTTTCCGTACGAGACGTCACGTTTACTGTATTCCCGAAGAGACAGTATCGGGGCATTCGTTTGCCGATAACACCGGTGACCACTTCCCCCGAATGGATACCAATTGTTATTTCCTTCGGGAAAACAAAATAAATGACTGAATAAACAGAAATGTCTGCAATTGTTATACGATTTCATTCATGTCTTCAGTTTTAACTTTTTTCGACAGATCCATAATGTCGAGCGCCAGTCTGGCTATACATTTGGCGTGAGATTGACATGGCTCAGGTAGACCCGACACTGCCATATATTTATCACCAATTGTTTCGACCTTAAAATGATTAAAATTTAATTGAATTCTTAAATCATTAGTCATTGAGAGCTATAATTGTGTGCTATTTGTCAACAAATGAGCGAATGATCGCATACTTTATAAACGTTTGGATTCTTCTTGGGGTCAGTCAACACATCGAATGTGGTGTAGAGACTATTCAATAGGTTAACTATTTTCATGGCTCCCTTTGAGTCTGAGTTCTTGGCGCAGTACTGACTGAAACCAACAATCCCACTGAACAATAGTGTTACGCATTCGTACTTCTTTGCCGGAACCGGTCTCTGGTGCCGGAGTTCATTAGCAACAGATGGTGGCAACACTGAATACAATAATCTATCAGAAAAATATTAGTTTTAGATGAGCTTACTCAATGGATAGCCCTAAAAGACAAGAATAAACAGCATTTCTCTTGTTTTTGCTTAAAAACAATTATTAATAATTCGAAAGCAAACAAACGGCATAGTATTGAAGGACTACACCCTTTCCAGAGTTGATGTGCGCTAATAAACTACTTTTTGATCGTTTAAATGCCATTATATCCGATAATAACTTATAAAATACGACTGACTTATAGTTTTCGTGCCGACAGTCCTCTGAAAGCAGATTATATGAAATTAAATGTAATTTTTCACTTATTTTTCTGATGTTTTTCAAACATTAAAGTGTTTTCCAATGACTCGAAGCTATTCAGTGATCTGATAGTATGGTATGATATGGATGAGGACAGTTACCTGTCGGTCTTCTTTTTTTCGTCCTCCAATTCTCGATACGTGTGCTGTAGTTTGTCGGTCAGTATTTCCAGGTTTTTGGTCAGTTTATATTCGGCTTCGAACTGCTCAGAAAGAAGGACCAGATCTCTGGTCGCGTCATGTAATGGAATGTCACTCAAGTATAGACCTCTTCTGTTTAAGTCATCCAAATTTAGAACACTCGGAGAGCATAGGAATAAAACGACATCGGATTCGGCCACATATAGCATCTGACCCTTCAGTCGCATTCTTATCAGTCAAACAAATAACAAAAATTCATAAATTAATTCATATAAAGACCCAAATTTTAAAATATTATTATAATAGGATATGTGCCAAATATCAAAGCGCCAGGTCATCTCATTTTGATGTTACCAACAATATTCAGTTACAGTTAATATAAGGGAGCTAGATATTAAGTAAACTTTATAAAAATATTTATCAAATTCATTCTATATATTGTTGCAACTAGCAAAAAATTTTCCATTAATATAGTTATTATAAATTTGCAAAAATTATTATGAACTAACAATCTCCTTGATGACCTCTAATTTGGGCGAGGTACAAAATTGTCATATCAGATAATGTTTTTTGTTTTTATGACAAACAAATAAATCAATTAAAAGACTCAAAAATTTGAATATTTGATTGAACTTTAGATAAATTTAAATCTAAATTGTTTACAATTGATGTGTGCAAGGTCATACTCAAATTGTCTCTACAATAAACAAGATAGAAGTGCTCGGAGACAATTGTGATGAGACAGAGTGTGGGTGAGATCTGATATGCATTTTATTTGTTATTTATTTGTTTGTTGGGAACAATTGGCCATGGGCCTTTTAATATCATACCGGGTGTGCTCTTTAGCCAATTCATTGGTATCATTGCCGGCATAGCCCCGGGCTTTGGTCCTCAACACGAACACTGTATTGATGTGCGACAGTATATTATTGAATGAGAACTCCATATGCGGTCTAATCATATCGAGTACATCTGTCACCAGACAATCGGCCTGGGTGAGCGCCGGTAGCACTCGAGCCACGGATATGCCCGCCTTTAATTGATTTTTAAAAAACAGAAATTGATTAGTTTTTAATGATCTGTAAAAACAGTTCTGAATAGTATTTGAGAAATGCTTTCGAACTCTATTTGTGAATTCAAAACATGTAATTATAGAATACTTTTTTGAACAACTTATCAATTATTTGATAATTAGAATAAAAAATTTTGCCATTAACACAGAAAGGGACCCAGGTTAAAGCCCAGGTTATACCTCAAATAAGCTTAAAGTTACACACTCTTCTCACAATTTAAGGAGGAGTTCATTCAAGCAATTTTAATTGCAAATGTACAACCGCTACAAAAGCTCTCAATTGAATGATCAATTTTCTCCTTTTGTAAAGTTTTGAATAAGTTTTACTTTAGTACATCATGAAACCAATCTACCTAGTAATAAACCAGTTGGTCATTACAACAAATAAATGAGGTTTAACTCAAATCATAAGTTTCATTACAAAACTTTACTGATTTGAGAGCTTTTATATCCGAAAAAGCCATAATTCTCCGTTGTACATGACCATTGGCTATTAAGATTATCTTGCTGAATGTAGCTCTTCTTTAAATTGTGAGAAGAGTGCTTTTAACTTATTTGAGTTTAACTTTTAGCGCCTTTCAGCGTAAGAAAAACACTTTTAACTTTGAATTAGTCTTTTTAGAAAAAAGGTAACGAAGTTAAAAAGAAATTGTTAATATTGACCCTGACTATTTTCTACTTGAAAAATTATATTCTAAACAAGTTTGAAAAGTATTCTTGATTTTAATTAAAACATTGAAATTTTTAATCTTAAGTGAGCCTGGTACTTCTAGCGTGTGAATAGGTAAATGATTTTTTCGTGAATTACTTATTATTATTATTATTATTTTGCGTTAATTGTGATTCAAATTTAATTATATCTTAATAGTTGTGTTGTGTTTTGGTTCACAAAAATTAGAGTCCGTTTCGATCCCTGTTTTCAATGCAATTAATTAAAGGAAGAAATGAGGATTTTTTATAAAAATGCTATTTTTGAGAACAGGATAATTGTCTAAAAACAACTGTCCGATCATTAGTTGAGATTACTATTTGTGTGCATTAAGTGTTCGTTAGTATGAACTCAATTAAAAGTTTACTAATGAATGGAGTTTCACAGAATCGTTGAATACTATACTCAAAACTCAATCCGAATGCAAATTCAGTGGAAATTTTAACGTTTAGATTAACGATAAGTTCAATTAAAATAATTAATGTTTTGTTTCTTTTCGCTATTTATATACATATTATTGTTTGTAACGAAAATTTTTAATCAAAACTTAATTAGCATTTGTTTATCGTTAGTCCGAAGAAAGAAACAAAATATATATAATACAAGTTTTAGTGTTATTTCTTCGTCTTATTTACTAATAATCCTTTTGATCGCAAAATTTTTATTTGGAAATTGGTTTTGAAAATTGAGGAGTTTTTTCGTTCCTCTCTTTAAATAAATATTTCTTATTTCGTGATTAATATATAATATTAAAGGTTTTGTTCGTTGAGTTCCAAAATACAAATGATATGAATCTGAATGAACTGAAAACTAAGCTCTAAATTAAGGGTAAATAAATCATTTCTCAAATAGTTTCGAAAATAAGAATAAAAATAATTCTCAATTCAATTGAACATAAGTTTTGAATTTAAAATCCATTCGTCTTTTGAGTCCGTTTTTGTGTTTAGTGACCAAACATTTGATTCCAAAAATGATGAATAAATTTGAGAAATCTCTTAATTAATGACCAAATTCTCAGAGAAATCAGTAAAACATTTCGTAAAATTCTAATCAAAATAAATTTTTTCAATTAAAAAAGTTTTAACTTAATTCAAGCTTTGGTTTTATTTTTGTTTTAAAAATTATTTAAATCTCATCTGACATCAAATGACATGATCTCTGGCGGCAAAACCTATTCATACAAATTATGAATGAATCAAAATTTTTGCTTTAAATGACTCTATGAATCTGAGTGTAAATCAAAAATGAAAACAACAAATGTGTTAGAATTGAATCTAAAAACGGAAAGGTATCTAATATTTGGCGCAAATCAGAGCCAAGAATCGATCAGAAGTTGATTGAGAAGTGTTCTGGTTTTTGGTCAGAAATCTGGTTCACTGTTTTTAAGATGAAACTGAATTTTTATGTGTCAGTTGTGAATGGAATTGAAGTTTCAATTCATTGGTGTATTGTTTTGAAAGATTTTGAGTAATTTGTGTTACTTTCGTATCAATTGTTAAATATTAATGAATTTCCTGAGAATTCAATGCAATGACAGTTTGGAAACAAACTTTTGAACACATTTTTCGTGTTTTTGTTGTGTTAAGCAATTGTTCGAATCGACTGATTAATACCTGTCTCACAACCAAATTCTTGTCGAATACTAAATGAAAGGGAAAGGCTTTGCAGAATGTTAGTGGACTTATTTTATTCTCGATTGACATCAGTCGAGAATCAATGGGCTTCCAGTCGTCAATTATGGGTTGAGTGCCGGTGGTGTGGCCCGCCCTGGCCTTCTGAATGATTTCGAACTGGACGTGATCGCATCCATCATCTTTTGTTTTGATGACATTGACGTCTACTTCAGTTCCGTGTAGTTTATTGGCCACCGCCTGTTATATGAGTTTGTCATTTGTCAAAGCATATGCCAAACCAAAATGCAATTGAGCCAGGTGATAAGAAAATAAATTAACATTTTAAACAGTGTGAGATTAATATGCTCTCCATTAATTACCAAGTTCATTGTGAAAAACAAAACTTATAAGTGTATTAAAGCTTTTGTGACTTTAATGGTTATTATTATTATTATTATTTTATACACTAATTCTGTTCTCTTCTTTGGAATATCTTTCCCTCACTTATGAAAATTTTGTGCAATTTTTCATTCGCTTATTATTATTATTGTTATTATTTTTATTAAATTCATATTTTTTGTGAAGTTTTTTGTTTTGTATTTTAAATACATATTCGCTATTAATTTAAGAGCTGTTTCTCATTGTTTTTGTTATTCATTTTCGAAACTTTTGTTTTTCATTCATTTCTATTATATTTTTAAAAATTCAGAAAATAATCGAAGAGAAGAAAAATGAATAAAACACTGAAACAAAACAAAACAAAAATTTGAGACAAAAACAATAAAATGAAATTTAAATTATAAAACACGAGAACATGAATAATGAACTTATGAACCAAAACATTAATCATAATATTCAGACAAATTAATTGACTGCAAAATTAATAATTGATCGAAACAATTCACCTTGACTATGCCAATCACAATTGGCTCGAGACCCTCCCTCTCTGAATAGTAGTGAAGAATCAGAGCTCCGTTTTCTGGTCTTTCGGTGCAACGGAATGACGGCGCTCGCATTCCCGGGTAAATTGTAGCAAGATGATCGTGTAATGCGTCCAGGTTCTGCAGGAAGTCCCGAGGGGTGGCGCCTAACACTTGCAAAATACTCTCATAACCAGATTCTTGACAAAAGTCAAAAAACATTCCCCCGAACATTTCCAAGATCTCATTCGCGGGAATTTCTGTTTAATTTAAAACATTTTAAAATTTATTAAAAAGGTTTAAATTTTATTAAAAATTTTGTTTTTCTAATTATATTGAAATTAGTGTTTAAATGATGCAAATTGTTTAGTGATAAATGGTTTTTGAATAAAAATACAATTTCGAGGATTTTTTCCTCTAATTTGATATTAAATCGTGATTTTCATCACAAAAAGCCTTAAATATGTTTTGCATACATTTTTTGCGGTCAGAATTTGAGTTAAAATTCAATTACTTAACACTCTTTCGGCCGCTTCGACCAAATTATATGTGATCTCATCGTCATATATGAGTCGAACGAGGAATGAGCCCTCCATTTCCACTTCGGCTTCTTTTCTAATGTATGACAATAAAAATCAATTGAAATAAATAATTAATAACCAGAATAGAAATACTTTATTTGCTCCCATATTTGTTCTCCAAAGTTGCGAATCACGAGTAGTTCCAACGCGTGGTTAACGAACCCGTACTGAAAAAGATCTAATTATTGGTATCTTTGGCTAAAATGTAGGAAAATGAGGGAAACAACAGAATAGAAATACCATTCTAGATAAATGACTCAAATATGAGAATATTGTGAAAAATGGTTGAGCGCTGACTTCTAATTAAACATTTGAGGCAATGGAAGGAAATCTTTTCCACTATTTGATGGAATCGATATATAATTAATTTGTTGTATTTTGTTGTCGTTTGCAATCAAAGACCGTATTTTGGACACAAGAATAATAGAGTGAAGAATATTCTATTTTTGTTATTTGTGATGTGCACTCACTTAATACCAGAGTTGGTCTGATTGTAGGCATGCGTTGCCGTTTATATACTCTGCCATCAGTTATGCTCTGCTCTACTCTTTGTCGATGCATTCTTTGTGGCCATCGATCGATAGCTCCGATTCTGTGTTATATTCAACAAATAAAAGTCATTCGTCGTTAATATCGATAATAATTTCGGCCAAAAATTGTGCGAAACTCGCTTTTGACTCAACTATTAGTTTATTTGTTCATCAGTCGAACATTTCTGAAAACACTATCAGAGGAAAGGGTTGAAATTGCATTCCTTTTCCTTTATACAATTAATTCACTAGACTTGGTCTAAAATTATCAAACAAATGAATGATTTGCACTGGTCATTAGATGTGCATGACTTGTTCCGATCTATTTATTGATCAAACTAGATTATATTGTTACCGATAATGAGAATCTAGGGAATCTTGTCATGGGTGATCTATAATCTGATTATACTCGTAAACTTTGTGGAAAATAGAATTGTAAAGATAACAACAAGATAATTTTAGTATTGAGTGGTCAGTTCCTCTATCATAAAGCGATCAAAGATGAGAGCATTTCTCAATTTTATGATTTTGTTTTTGTTGCCATAAAGTGAGCTCAGAATAAGAAGTATGTTATGTATATATGGCTGACATAGAAAAACAAAAATAAGGAAATGATAATTTGAACATGCTTATTAAATATTTTTACAATTTATCCGTAAGTTTTTATGCTTTAATAGATGAGTCACTCGTTTTGTTGCAGTTTTTATTAAAAATTCAATTTTTGTTTTTGTTTATCGTTTTGTTAATGACTTTGAGAGCAAATCGAGAAAATATTTAATAAATGAGTTTCGATAATGTGTTTCGAAAGACCTGACATATATTCTGTCCGTTACTCTCCCCTCACAAATATTGAAATTTTAATGTATTTTCAGATTATTAATAAATCATAATTAGCACATCTATCAGAGGACCGGCAATAAATTCATTAGTAATGTCTTGCATTCAATAGTGTAGAGGTGGGACAACCAAGATCTATTCTAAATACTAAAGGATATGCTTAAAAATTATCAATCAGGTTGTATATTTTTTTTCTTTCTAGTTGATGCTTTTTAACGATATCTTTGAACCTGTTAAGTCAGGAGTGAACTGGGATGCAGAGAGAATCTTGGTAATTACTAATTAGCAAATCAGTACAGAACAACCGACTTATCGAAACATTAATTATATTTATTGTATGTCCAAAGAAATGATCAGTAAATTCATTTGAATTTGAGTTATGGTTTTCGGGTAAAGAAATGCAAACGATATCAATATTTTTCATAAAACACGGAATGAAATATGATTTTCGTCAATAGCTTTGTGTTGTTATTGAAATTCATTAGAAATCAGTTCAAAGACTTAATTATATTCCGAACTTTTATTGAAAATATTTGTTTGAAAATTATAATATCAAATAAATTACTTAACATTTCTGAATAATAACACGAATAACGCATTTTTGTGATGAATAGATTTTGCAAATTTTAATCTCTGTATTCAAATACGTCTCTAAACTCAAAGTTGTTTTAATGATAGAGACGTTAATGTTATGTAATGAAAGAGATTTTTACTCATTAAAAATGCAATTATTTTTTCACTCAAATTCTTGACACTAACTATGAATTTGTGGATCAAATCCTTGAGAGCTTTGAAAAAACAAATGTATTTTTGTTGTGAGGAATCGTGAATACAGTGAGAGAAATGACACATCGCTTTGTTTTAAGTTCTAATACCGGATAATTCATTTGTTTGCATGTGTGTAGTGTTATGTAGTGCCGCTAGTGTTATGTTAAGGGTTAAAACATTCACAAAGACTTTCAAAATAATTTCCTAATTGGTTAAACACATTTGGCTAGCACATACATCCCCAGCGATCGCATTAGGGGACAATTTGCATGATAAAAAAAACCTTGTCGTTTATGAACAATTTCAAGT
>JAQGCS010001736.1:0-12519 GCA_034702105.1 Fuscozetes fuscipes | reverse complement strand
GAGAGAGAGAGAGAGAGAGAGAGAGAGAGTCAACTGAGTGGTTATGCTGTGCTCAAAATCGTAATTATATTTTGGTTTTGACTCACGTTTCAGGTTTTGTCAGATAATAACTATTTGTATATTAAAACAGTGGAACAAAATCCGTATTTCTTTCTATAAATAAGTTTTTACTGTTATTTCAATAAACAGTTATTGAGAGCACAGCCATAGGTGTGAGGCTTATGATCAGTCAGTGTCCTCTTTCACCACTAGTTTCTATGCAAAACCTCACGTGAGGTCTAAGACATTCTTTGAGTTTCATTCCTCTGACTAATCGCTCGAATACTCAAAACAGAGAATATTCAAACATTTAAAACATATTCAAAACAATAAATTATTTTTCGTTTTGCTCTCAAAAAAAAAAACAATTCTTTCAATTGATTTGCGGTTAAATAATAAGTATTTTTCTCTGTAAGCCATATGGAAGTGAAGGCTTCAAAAACCTGAATTTATTATCAATCAACAAGAATACCCAGGTGTACCTTAACTAGAGGACTTGAGAAACTCATCTTCCGGAGGAACAACAGGTTTTAAATACTTCAAAATTACAGGAAATCCACTTTTTTGTAAAACACAAAGAATATGGTAGAAATGTATTTTTGATGAATGACCTTGGCTATTGCTTTCTCTTTAATAGCCTTTTGAATGTCTGACTGTTCAACTATTTATTTATTTACTCCATTCAAGGATTAAAATATTTTTTCAACTGTTCTCAGAATTGTGACTAAAAATAGATTTTCAATATTGTATTTCTCATATTCTGTACTATTAATTCTCAAATTGAGTTTTATTTTTCATATTTTTGGTTTGAATTTAATGACTTCAATGAGTTTCGAATGAAAAACAGTTTTTATGATTACTATTAATAGAAAATAAATAAGATATGTATTGAATAAACCATTCGTTTTGTGATTATATAATTCATAGTCTCGTCGATGAGTTAGTCATCACTGAAAAGAGTTCAAAAACTATTGAGTTTTTATTTCATTGAAAATATCATACGATCTATGACTCAACCGATCCGTGTGTTTGTGAACTTATCTTCAAATAGTATTTGAGAGCATGGATTCCGTGCCAGACGTAAATAAAAGGGCAAACAAATGGCCAAATTGGCCTGGCGCCAAACTAACACCTAGTCAAGTGAAACACTAATCTACTATGCTGATATAGCCAAACAAATATAAATCCTTTTGATAATTTGCCTAGCAGTTATTTATATTTTTTTCGTTATCTCAAATTGTCGATATAATAAACTTGATCTCTTATGTGTTACTAGATTGTTACAAAAGATATTTTTAATGGAAAAATTCAAATGTTTTGTAACTCAAAAATCAGTTATTTTTTGCTATCGTCTGATAACTGTCTTCAAAACGCCTTTAATTACCCAAAAGAGTATCTATTGATATGCTATCACTAAAAGCGAAGGGAATAACAGAGTCTTCGATATTATGAAAATTTGTTTTTCGTAATTTCAATATTTTTTTATCACTATTAAAAAGTTTGATAGAATCAAAAAGTTATTCAATTTAACGAATATCTGTCTCATTGTATAACAGCTCTATTATCATTCAAATAGAGCTAATCTATTTAGTGGAATGTCATACATTTCCAGCCGTTCCTCTCTCTCTGCTATCGCATAGCGATAACATTAAACACACGCTTGAGGTCGTCGCCAGTCTTGAGCGCAAACTCCAACACAGAGTGACCAACACATAAACGGAAGTCTTTTGATGTTTGGCGCCATTCTCTTAAGAATAAACAAACTCACCAATTCCATCTACAAAACTTTTTGTCATTTCTTAAACTTAAAATGATGTAGACATCAATCATATCTTGTAATTATTTTAATTAATAAATCAGAAAATTGTTGTCATATATATTGAATTAGTCACTCACTGCACCTTGATTAATTCAACGACGTTAGACTAAAACCAGTAAGAAGTAAATAGTCTTAAAGCTCTTTAGTTTACTATGGTACACTTTTGTTAACTTACATCTATTATTATGGAAAATGAATGAAACTTAATGAAAAGAAATGATTGTGCTTGCATGTTTTAAGCTTTAAGGGATAATTTTGAACCAAAATCAAATTATACATCTTGATTATTTTAATAATCTACCAAACACAAGATAGGTTAATATCTGAATTACTGTAACTTTAGCATGTTTAATGATGACAGGAAGCCTAACTGACAAAAAGAGTATAATCTGGGAAAGTTGTGTGAGACGCATAAGGTGCTCACCCTGCTCACCTCCAGTAATGTTGTTTTTATGCCTACGTGCGCATTACCAGCACAAATACAATGATATCATTGCAATTCGCTGATTGGCTGCTAATGATGTCATGCAATACTATTGGACAGAGTATTGACAAACAATCTCATGATATGGTTATAAGTGAAGGCCTCAGCGCTCAAGTGATTCATAACTGAATTCGCTCTCAAACTAAACACAACTTAAAAGTTTGACCAAAAAGTATCCAAAAGTTTTTGCTCTGAATTTGTTTTTTGCGGAAGAGTTTCGATTAAAACTGTTTTCAAGAAGTTTTGCTTCCGATAAAAATCTACAAACAATTACCGATGAAATGAAGATGATTACCGCCAGACGACAAAACAGCCTTTCTTTGACCGGAGGACATATAATATCCGATAGTCTTAATATTCCCTCATATTCGCCAAACGCCGTGTCCCCAGTAGGACAGCCCTTCGGCTGGGACGACATCAATGCGGTCGATGACATCAATACACCTGATATCGATCCATCATTCTTTGATAACGGACCCTTCTTTAAGAAGAATAACAGTCTTCTCGGTATCCAAATGGATCAGATGGATGTGATGACTGTCGACGACAATATTTTCCTGACGGTCGCAGACCAGACCAGTTTCACGACCACTGAAGACACTAATCAGCAGTCGATTCATAACTCATATGAAGACAATTTCGATTTGTCGGCTCTCATCAATCAGACCACTGCTGAAAAGGACTCGCATTCAATGGTCTCACCAAACGATGTACTCGAAAATCAGTACATCCCCACAACGAGCGCACAGCTTCACTATTTGGAGCCGAGACCTGTCGAGTCAATCGCATCGACAGTCAATGTCGACTTCTTCGCCAATCCCTCAATCATTGATTCCCTGAACAGTCAGACAACAGTGGAGTCGAGCCCTCAGTTCACACCAACTCAAACATATTCTCCACTGCCATCACTTTCTCAGACATATGCGAGTCCTTCCCCATCTCCAGCTCTTTCATACACATCCACAACAAGTCAATCGACACTTGTCTCAGCCCTTGAGGGCCACACATCAGATACAAACACAGTGGACAGTCTCCTCGAACCCAAACAGGAGCCCGAATTCCTTCACCCGACTGTCATCAATGACCATTTATATACCCTCCCGTCTACGTCCACTTCAAGAAAACGTAAGGCCTCGGCGGAAAAGCAAACGCCCCGACACAAAAACAATATGGCGTCCAAGAAGTCTCGAGTAACAAAACGAGACAAACAAAAGGAAATGGAGGCAAAGATTCAGTTCTATCTCGAAGATAACTCAAAATGTAAGAAAGAGATCGAAAGGATGGAACGGGAGATCGCTTTCTGCAAAGATTATCTCTTCAAGAAAGTGGTCGCTTCGAAGACTTCAACTTAAGCACCCATTTCTGCACTTATATACATACCATTATCGAGCCCTCAAATCACTATTTCAGACTCAATTGTGATCTAAACCTTCATTTTAATCATAGAATCATCTGATTCCTATTTTTATTAGATTTCATTTTGTATTTTAAACGACAAACGAAACAAATTTTAATTATTTATATAATTATTTCTTTTCGTAAAATCATTTCATTTCTGATATAATTTTTTTGTGTAAAATATATTATTTGATTTAAGCAATAATCAGAAAAAAGTAAATTATATTAATATTATGTTTGAAAAACATATAATGTTTTATATTATATGCAAATAATTTGTTGTAAATAAATATAATATTTAACTAAAGTTTTTCGTTGAATTTTATTATCATTTTCGAGAAAATTCTCACATAATTTGGTCATTTCGATGAATAACTTTTCCTGAAGTTATTGAAGCGTTAAAAGGATACCCAGGGCCTCAATGAGAGACATTTTACGATCTCTGGAGATTCCAGGTTAGATTCACAGCTATTTTTATAAAAATTTTGGGAAAATTCTGATCTGAGATGAGTCATCTCAGATGATCTAATTTGAAAAGTTTTAGCCATTTCATCTCCGTGTCAGAGACCTTGCTATTTCCTAATCAAGGATGCGCAAGCTCAGCGGCTCTGGGGAGTTCTAGGGGGTAGTTTTTCAAAAATTTTTCTAGGAGGGTTTCGGGGGTGGTAAGCCAAAAGTCGCTCCGCAAAAAACTCTTAAAATTCCCCAAAAAAACCTCAAAATATTTGCCACTATTTCGCTACGCTCGGCAAAAAACTCAAAGGGGGGACCAAGATAAAAATACGAGCCTCGTTTCGCTCGGCGGCGAGGGGGATATACCTGTAATGTTAAAATTTTCAAGATTTTAGAGGGGTAAACCCAAAAATTTCGACTCTAGGGGGTACCTATCCCTCTTACACATCCCTGTTTCGAAAGGAACCAATTTCTTGACCTAAAATCTTATAAAATGATTCAATAAGTTGTTTACATTGCGTTTAAATTCTTTGATTTAGAAGTTTTGTGAGAAAATTATCTGAAACTCATTTCCGATATTTTATTCACTCTTTTGATTAGAAATTCAAAATTTTTCCGTAAATTATTATTTTGCGGTTTTCATTGAAAACGAATAAATTGAGTGACAAATAAGTGAGTAAATTGTCTCAATTTTAAATTAACCTTCATTATTAATCAGATGCAATTATTCATGTTAAAAGTCGCTTTTAATAAGAAATAAATTTTTTTTAAAGAAAATTTTTCCAATTTATTTTCGATCAAAACTTATATTTGAGAGAAATTAGTGAATGGATTAGATTTCGAATCGAAGTCTGATTCAACCGATAATATCTATTTAAATAAGAATTATTCAACGGATCAAAAATAACTCCCACTTAAATTTTGAAATGCAGGTGTATCCAAGGCATGTATCGGCCGATAAAACTAGCCTTGAGTCTTGATGCTACGTTTACCTTGATGGCCTCTTCTCGATTAGATTTATTGATCGTTTTAAATATGTTATCAAAATGTTCTTTTAATCAATAAATTGTGACAAGGGAACAAAGAATAAAGTTCGAGAGTGAGCTTGGCTCTCATCCTATGCAGTGCACAATATATTAATATATTCCAATCGATATTTTCTGGGATTAACTGTTTGTAATGCACTTTAATATCTGTTATCAATTGTTTTTTGCCACTCAATGGAGTCTCGATTATCAGTGAGTGTCCCGAAAGAGCTATTTTTCATTTATTATTAATAATCCGGAATAATGAATCTAACTTACTCCTATTCCTTATCTTTTGTCGCACAAACTCCACTGCATTCCTAACGTATCTTATATTTATTGAGGCTTGGTAATTGACTAGTTTATTATAGAGTAAAATTCCTTAATTACTACTTAAAGTTGGCACATAACATAAAGTTTAATTTTGATTGTTCAATCAGAAATACACCTCAATTAAAGGGTTATTTTGAAAGAAGTGACATTATTTGGTCGTAGTTTATTGCAATGATATCATAGGAATTACCAGAAATATAAACTGAAAACTGAGCTGAAAGCTGAAAACATATGACGTCAGACTTTCGTCAGCGCATATGTTATATTTAAAAAGCATTTCATCTCATTTGAGATATTTGTTTGCATTGCATTTATTCATAAATGCCAGTGTTTTAAACATAAGAAGTAATTTGAACTAGAGAAGAAGATTGGATCAGCTGAATTTTTTGTATCCGAATTTGAGTTTTAAATGGCCTTATCCAACACCCGAAAGTTTCTTCAATATTGTTGACTTAAGATAAAATTTTCAGTGAATGATTTACCAAATTATCTATGATCCTTTTATAATTGAACAGATTTAATAATATTTTAATATATTGTAATTTTGGAAATTTATTGATTTTAGATTAAGCTAACTGGAACCACTTTTTCTGACATGTTTCCGGATAAGACATTTTAATCGGATCCGGAGTTAATTTGAGAGCTCTTCTCCGATTCGAGAAATATGCGGGATTTTTGAGAGTATCCGAAACCAATTCGATCCGAACTTCATCTCTAAATTGAATC
Source organism: Fuscozetes fuscipes (assembly GCA_034702105.1). Taxonomy (NCBI): domain Eukaryota; kingdom Metazoa; phylum Arthropoda; class Arachnida; order Sarcoptiformes; family Ceratozetidae; genus Fuscozetes; species Fuscozetes fuscipes. The sequence continues at coordinate 6,242 of JAQGCS010001736.1, read as the reverse complement.
TAATTTTGTGTTTACTTTGAGCAGAAATACCAGAATTGAAAGTAAAACCAACAAATCATCCGTTGTTCTGAAATAAGTAAAACGTTTGGACTCTCCTATCAATTGATCCCAAAGTTGTTTATTGAGAAACAGTTAAAAAATAAATTTGTTTTATTTGCGGACTGTTATGACTGCTATGACAGTAATTCGCGCGAATGTCTGCAACAAACGAAAATTGAATAAAAAAATTTTTTCTTATGTTTCAAACTTTTGTATATTACATGTCCAAATTATCGGTACACAAATTTCACGAGCGCACTGCACGAGACCTTACGCATTGTTTTTGTCGAACATTGAATTTTTTGATAGATGTGTTTCTTAGGATTTCATTGATATACATATAATTGTCATAATCTGAATATTAAGTGAATGGCAGAGTAAAAGAAACAATACGTTGCAAAACAAGTCGTGCACTTCTATACAAATATTGCAAACTTCAATAAATTGAAAACAGTTAAACACTTCGAGGAACAGGCATATAAGCGGCGCAGACTATACCATATTCTCAGACCTTATGAAGAAAGGGTCACTGCTCAGTTTAGGCCGCATACTGACCGACCCGTCAGTGTGTCCACCCCTCAAGTGGTGGAAAAAGTGAAGCTAATGTTAATCAATACAAACAAAAGCATTAGAGACATTGCAAAAGCACTGGTAGTTTCGAGGTCTACTGTGAGTTACATCAAAACAAACCTCAGAATAAAAAAAATAGGTGTCAGAAAGGGCCCAAATTTTATGACGTTCTTTTTTGGCCCAATTTAGCGTCAATTCACTACTCAAATATAGTCACAGACTGTTTGAATGATAATCGTATTGAATTCATATCGTGTAAACATAACCCTTTGGCAGTCCCCCAGGCCAGACCGATCGAGAGATTCTGGAACATTTGCAAACAAAGATACATAAAAGTACAGTCTGTGCCTAAAAATGTCAATTCATTCCGAACTCTATGGAAAAACATTAGCGATTCTGTTCTTCAAACCGATGCACAAGCATTAACGGAAGGGGTCCGCCGTACCCTCAAATTAATTAGTGAAAAGGGAGTTCTTGCACCTTTTAAAACTAAACACATATATACTAATCTATTTGTTCGTAAATTTTATCAATAAAACCTCTTTGACTTATCCTGAAATTTGAATTTTAGTCCAGTGTACCGATTAATTGTACAAGTAATAGTTTTATCAAAATATGAAAAAAGTCGAAATATGTCTAAATATGTAAATTAATGGTTGATATCAATGCATGTGATTATAGTTTAAGCAAAAATGTCAATAAATGTGATGTCAATGTGAAGACTGGAGAAGAGGATCAGGAATTTATATTCATGTATGGTTTTAGTGCAAACCGTAAATGATGTGTTGCGGCGCCGACTGTCCGTCAAATTAATTTACAGACACTTATAACGAAAGATCAGTTACGAGGCGTTCATAAATGTATGGATAACTCATTTAATCCGGGATCAAAAACAAATTTAAATTGTACGAGTAATTCAATTTAAGCTCTTACACAGACAACCAATAAATGACGGATAAGTATTCAGCCAAAAGAGATACTACTATTCCACACCTCAAGAAGGAGATGACGTTAATGAAGAGGGTTACCATACAATTAACTAACAGGTAGTACCACATCAACTGTTGAATCAAAATGTGCTTGAGTTGGACTCCTGCGTAGAAACCGTAGAATACAGAGTACTTTTCGTGTGAATCTGTAGCCATCGAACTACAAGACATCGATAACCGGATCTCTGACCATTCGTTCCTCAGAGGTGACCAGTGATGGCGAAGAAGGTGATGATCCTGAATGGCGCTCAACATATTATGTCATTTATCACAAGTACTCACAGAGTACGAGACATCCGCCCATATTTATGGCCGAAGATATGATTTGCCACTGGAAAGAGTCTATGAATATCATTGGGTTAACTGACAGTGTTTTGGTGAAAGCAAACCAAACAATAGTCAAAGAACTCAAAATTGATGTCACAGATAGATATTTATTACAAAATAAACTCAATTCAGAAAATTTAGATTAATTTGAGTTCAAATTTATTATTTTCGTCAATGTTTGCATTGAAACTATCGATTTGACCAAAGATTGTGTTCACTTGAAGTCAATTCAAATATTTTATTGAATATAATCTCAAAATTGATAATAAATAAAACGAATGGTAGTGTCGTATGAGTTTAGGGTCCTTTACAAGTGTGGCAGTTGTTCATAGCTCTGGCATCAAAGGTCTCGACCTGAATAGTGGTCTCTTGAATGTCATATTTCTTACGTACGAGACTTTCGGCCATTTTGAGTACCTTTTCCGGGTTTGCGTCTGACTTAATGGCCAAATGAACGGACAAAGCGTTGCGGCTCACAGTTAACGACCAAATGTGTAAACTGTGCGCACTTTGAACACTTTCGATGTCTAACAAATCCTTCTTAACAGTGGAATAGTCCAGATATGTGGGAAAGCCTTCCATAAGTACGTGAACCGCCTCTTTCATTATACCAAATGTTGTGAACATCACTAAAGCACTGAATATAAACGTACAGATCGGGTCTGCAATCTTGTAGTTGGGCTTAAAGTGTATAACCAGCGCTGCGATTAAGACTCCTATACTTTGGATGAGATCTCCTAAAACATGGATCAGTGCCGCTCTGGTATGAAATAAAATGCATTAGTATTAGTGTATTGATATTAATGTTTTTTTTCTGTCTTTACCTGACATTCATATTGGTGTGCGAATGGCCATGACTTGCATGACTGTGACTATGGCTGTGCGTATGAGTATGACCATGATTCGCACCCTCTTCACTGTCATGAGAGGTCTTTTTGCCGCAAAACACGTCAGAGAGGGTCAATCCCATCACTATATTCATGGCTACTCCCAGACCCGATACAATGAGCATTGCCTCGGAGTTTATATCATAGTCTGAATGTCTCACCCGATCCACAGCTAAATATACGAGAATTCCAGTCAGAATCCAAATCATGAAAATACTGGTAACGGCGCCCAACACTTCTGCTCTATAGAAGCCGAACGACATCTTTTTGGTCGGCTGTTTCTGACTGATCCATATGGCGAACAGACTCAATAGAAAACTGGCCAAATCTGAGAGTAGATGTGCCGCATCTGAAACATATCAAATTTGGTCACAATTATTGTCTGGATATCAAATTCTGTAATTCTTCACATTCTTTGGTATATTTGATAATCAATTTGGAAATTAATTTCAATTAGTATTAGATGTTTATCGAAATCATTTATATAATCAAAACATTTCTCTTCAATTGTCCCATAATTTTATCATTTATTTTATCAATAATTGTCATTAAGTGGGCTGTTCTCCATTCTTGTGCTCTATGATTGTGCTGGAGTTCAACAGTAGGCGTTTTCTCATAAGATTTCAGCAGAAGAACAAAAGAATATTCTTTACTTAGCTTTGGTATTGAAAAACTCAATTAAAACCAATATTTTTATATTAATTGTTTTCTTTAAATATTAAACAACTGACTAAACAATAAATGGAAGTTATTTTACAAGAATTGTATTAATACTCAAACGAAACAATAAATGCAATAAAGTTCTCAAATCGAGTATTGAATTGAAAATTAGTTATTCTGAAAGTCATCTAATTTTTTAGACCTGTCATCAAAACGATAAGAAAAGATGACGACATCTGCTGCTAATATATTATAAACTTTTTCAAATAATTTGATGAAAGGTCCTTTTGCTAAACATTGACGGTTTTACTCACCCGTCATAATGGCTAATGAGTTGGACAGAAAGCCGCCGATGACTTCGGCCAACATAAATACCAGACATAAGAGACAACTTATGATTAATTGTCGATTGGCTTTAGAGACCGCTTGGGAACGACTCGTATTTGTTTGATTGGGATGACAGTGAGTCTTCCAGTTGTGATCACGACTGCTGTGGTCGTGACTGTGGTGACCATTACTGTCATGATTGTGGCCGTCGTTCTCATCAATGGATTGGTTGAGGACATCACTGATCTGATGATTAAATTGAGTGTATGAGTGAGCCGACGGCTCTAATGTATTGCTGGATGACATGCGTTTCCAATTGTTGACTTCGTCAATAATACTACCGGTGCTGATCATCGCTATTCCATTACTATTTGACTGAAGATTATTATTCGACAAACAATTTAATCGATTATTTGCTGAACAGTTATCACATCGACAGAAGTCTTCGTCCTCTTCCTGTTTGTGCACAAAGTCGTCTTCAAAGCCAAGTCTAGAGTTGTCTAAAATGAGGAGCTCTTCGTCGCCGTCCAAAACCGAACTGAGTTCTGTATTATTGGAGTTCAGACTCCAGGGCTGAACGCTGTACTCGTGCTGGACATACGTCGACGACATTACCAATAAATATGTCTCTAAATGACTGATGAGATAAGTCTGTCCACAGAATTGTGTGTAACCACAGATATGTACTACTCGTCCAAAACAGACACTTATTTACTCCTAATTTGATAACAATTATAGCATTGAATCGAAGTTTTTAATCACAATATCTGTTGATATAAGCGATTGTTGTATTTGCAGTGATTACCACTGATTACCATTCAGTCATCAATTCTTTCAGACTTTGAATTCAATTCAAATTTTGCTGATTATGTCAAACATTCGGTATTTTATCGAAAGTCTTCTTCCTTTTCGTGAGTCGATAATAATACAGAATTAAGTTTTCCGCACAGTTTGAAACTGACGTTTACTACCCGTTCAGTGGAGTCATATTACTTTACTTCAGAATATTTGCGTCTGAATATTGTGATCTGTATTTTATGAACAAAATTAAGTTTTAAAACATTTTTTATTCATTTTTTGATTAATTGGTTGCTTAGAAACACCTGAATTATAGTATAATATAATTAATTCGTTTCGATAACTGTATTGTAACTCAGTTTGTCTTTAATCTCGTTCTTCAGATCAAAGATTATTCACACAATAAATAAACACATTTTCACAAATCAGTCGACAAATTCATAAACGATTACTTAAGACAAGTTGATGATTATAAAAAAAGGTATTAGGTTATTGGGGCTAAACATACTGAACGGGTAATTTCAAGGTCTCTTTAGAAGAGGATTAGAAAGAATATTAAATTTTATTACTTATCGAGGAAAAACCCCGAACATACCTAGTCAGTTGTTGAACCCGAAAATGTGTTCGGCCTAATTATCACATATTTAGATCAATATCAGCAAGGTGAATGTGCCAATTGAGCGATTCACTAAATTCATTACCTGCACATTTCCTATTTAATAATTACTTCAATTATTCTATTTTTCAATTTAATAGCGAATTGTTGAAAAAATATCAAAATAATTCCAATTATTAGACTAATAAATTAATTTTTATTATATTACAAATAGAAACTTGCAATTCATAAGTGAATTACAATTGATTTGCAAAACATATGATTACAGACGAGAATGAAAGCCATTAGTTAGCGATATATTGCAATCCATAGACTCTCATTGTCTGTTGTAAACCAACACTGAATTAGTACTGAAACTTATTTATTGAATAATTGAATTAAACTCATTGTTACACAACTGAACAAACAATAGATTATTTAGAGGGAAGCACACAAATTATCTTGATAAAAAAACGTAAATTTGCACAGAAATCAGAAAAATTAATTAATCGTTAAAATGAAAGGAAATATGGATTAAATCAGACTTTATTTCGTCAACTCTTAGCACAACTATTGTATTACAAAACTGGGACTCAAATTAAAAAACTGAAATTCAAACTCAAACCTCAAACTAATTACTCTTTTAATTAAAATATATTTTTCATTCAAAAACAAAAATCTATTATTGAATTCGGAAACATTTGTTATACTTTTGGCAAATTCCCCAAAATATCATTTATCGAATTCTAATCGTGAATTTGCTGCCTCAATTATTCTTAATAAATGCAATTTCTGAATATATTGCAGAATATAACTGTCCAACTAATCAATGCATTCACTTAACATGGACCCTGAGCAAGACCTATCATATTACTGAAACACTAATAATGGAGGGTTCCCAACTTATATGCCAGTTTCAAGTATATTTAGCAAGACAAAAAAGAATCTTGGAATGTGGTCTAAATAATTTTGGACCTAACCTGCTAACTAACACCTTAAATATATATTCTTTGCAGACCTACTTTATTCTCTATGATAGAAATGCATAGA
>JAQGCS010001735.1:0-12519 GCA_034702105.1 Fuscozetes fuscipes | reverse complement strand
CTCTCTCTCTCTCTCTCTCTCTCTCTCTCTCTCTCTCGTATCACTAACAGCCTTTCCTCTCGAATATATAACTCATTCCTAATTTGTATTATTTAACGAATGAAGTTTAGAGTCGCGCCCATTACCAACTCATCCGACACTTCCATCTATTAATTAATTACTATTTTGAAAGCGAGTAAAGCAATTAAGTCATTATTAATATTACAGATATTGAATTAACCCGTTGTCGAGCAAAACACTTATTTGCGATTGAATTTCATTCCTTTTTACTAGAATTTAATTTCAATTTCCCTTGGTACTACAATACTATATAATAAGAAACAAATTAAATTTCAAATAACGAAGGAACATATGATATTCGTGCATTGGAAACAAGATGGGACATGCTTATAACACTATAGAAATGAAAATTTTAAAGGGTTAGCTCCTTTTTAGAATTTAAGAGTTTCAATGAGAAGCTACTCAAATTAAACTTGGAATTCTGATCTATCTTAAAGCGGAAATTTTGTATCTTACCATTGATAATTTAGTTAAATAAAATGCTTTATATAGAGTTTCTAAACCTTAGAAGTAATTAAAATTTGACTCCTCTTTCATAGATTTGATGGAATATTATTTAAAGAATTTTTGTTTCGAAGAATTCAATTTAAAATTTATAGAATTTATTTCTCGACTGAAGTCTTATCTCTTATACAAAGTTTGAAAGTTTTGTATTTAAGTCTTCATATATTCAAACATTTGAAACGATTGCTTATCTCGAATGTCATATTAAAAGAATTTTGTTTTAATACCTTTTGAAACTCACAAAAAACCAAATCAAACGGAAATTTCTTTCGGAACTCATTTTTATTGGGTTTGCGATGCGTTCGGCAATAGTTTGCATGTTATAAGTCTTTATTCAATTTTATTTTATTTCATGAGATTATCGCAGTTTTCAATTCTCTATTGAATATAAAAAATTGAAAATAAAAAAGTTTTCTCTTTTGAATAGAAGAAAACATCAGAGGTGTCCAATAGGGTATACTTCCTAGTTTTTGAGCTTGGACGGACTCCCCTCCCCCGAACAAAGATGTAAATTTTTACCTTGGTCCCCCGTTAATTTTCTAGCCCTGAATTCAGTTTAGCACTGATTTACCCCTCCCCCGCCTGACAACATTTTCTAAACCATACCCCTAATTTTGATTTGAAAGACCCCCTAATAAGGTCGCGAACTTTGCCCACCACTGGAAAACATAATGTATTTTAAGAGTAAATAAGTTATTCAAAACACAATTTTCAAGTTTTCTCTGTCTTTAGAATTAAATTTAAGTATATTTTAGTATATATTTAATATATTTTACATTTTTTTATCGTTTCTTATCTTATTTGCCCCAAACATTCCTACTCTTTATTATTCATTTTTAAAGATTTCCTTTATATTCAATGAAACTTTTTCTCTATTTTATTTGATAATTGAATTTTCTGTCATTTCTTTTGAGAATAAATTCTAAATTAAATTCAAAGAATTTGATAATCATTTCGTCATTTCTTCTCAATTCCAAAAATGTCTTCAGATTTTACATTCAATTTTGTAACTCATTGTATCTAATATGACCTTTCCTACTAATAATGCACAAGGTTAAATCACAGAATATTATACTTTTAAATAACAAATGTTTGCAATTCTTGTAAAATAATCGTAAATTAAGGCAAATGTTTTGCTGCTATGCTTTCGCTTCAAAGCGTATAACCAGCGATTGCAAGGATGGACTCCTCAATCGATCAGGCTTAACGTTAAATATGTACAATGAAGAATCATGTGCAAATTGATTCGCAAATAGCGTATCTATATTTAGCAAGGAAAGTTGAAAACAAGTTATTTTATTTTCAATAAAGTTTCAACTTGTTGTAGTAGCCTTTGTGAATTAAACTAAAAAGTTTATAGTAAAATCAGCGAGTTAATGGGTAAACAAACGGAAACTTTTTGTTCAAGCAATAAGCTTTTCAATGCATTAGCTTAGTACAAAGGTTTAACAAAGATTGTACTTTTGCTGGCAGTCTGTCTCATATATTCGTTGAGCAATCTATAAACTTACTCTTCTTTTAAGCTTTTCTTTAGGGCAAGCATAAACTATAAGCATAAACTACAAGCTAATTTTAAAGTTCCACTTTTTATATTTTCAATCTCTGCATATAACACATGAGTCTACAAAAAACAACAAAACATCAAATGATTTGATTAAAATGATCCATACTTTGCCTTAAAAAACGATGAATACTATGCGTTAGCAATATTAATGATTGAACTGGTCAAATTTATGCAAATAACGATCGATTTATGTGTTCTCGGATCAAATTATTTGGTGATTATGTTTGAAGTAAATGTCAATATTATTGCATTTAATAGATTATCCGCCAAAGTTTCGCGAAGCCTTCTCCACACAAACCCTTGAGCCAGGTCCTCCACTATCATTAAAGTGCATCGCTGGTGGAATACCAATACCACAGATCACTTGGCAATTGGACGACTCTCCCATTCCTGAGAGCTTTAGAGTTCGTTTTGGGGATTATGTAACGAAAGTAAGACCTAAACGATTGACTTTCGCTTAGATTACGACTAAAGCCCTTCAATATGACTAATATTTCGAAATCTATTTCTTTATTTCTATAACTCATTGATCGCCAAATCAAAGGACGGACTCGTTATTAGTTATGTCAACATAAGTACTGTCAGAGTAGAAGATGGCGGCAGTTATTCCTGCAAAGCAGACAACGGTTTGGCCACAATTGAACACTCGGCCAAAATTAATGTGTTGGGACCACCAGTGGTGAGACCGATGAGGAACATCACAGTCGTCGGCAGCGAACCATTAATTGTCAGGTGTCCGGTCGGAGGCTTTCCACTGGAAAGCATTACTTGGGAAAGAGGTAATCATCTGACTGTCTCTTCACTAAATCAAAACCATATTTCATTTAAAGAAAACTAAACTTTATTTTCGTTCCGCAAAAAAACAATTTTCTTTCTAACAGTTAAACAAAAATAGAGAATAAAAGACAAAAGTTTTTAGTCTTGAATTCGATTTATTTATCGATCTGTTAAACGGTTAGCCCTAACGTTACAAATACTTCTTCGACTCCAACATAATGGAGGCTTAAAATGATTTATCAGAACAGTTAGACTCACAAAGTAGTTGTCCGAAGAATCGGTCGACAAATGAGTGCAAAGAAGAAAACAAGACTTAAATAAAAATCAAAACAATATTATTCTTTGATTGACTAATACTTATACGACTTGTTATACAACAGCCGGTCATCGCTTACCATATAATCATAGACAGAAAGTTCACGACAACGGCACTCTTGAAGTATATCACATCGAAAGAGCCACTGACGAAGGTCTCTACACATGCATTGCCAAGAATAAGAAAGGACAGAGCGCTCAGAGCACAGTTTTTGTTCGGGTCCAGAGTGAGTCCACAACTGATGTTCATTTCTTTGGATTTTGATCTGAGTTTTTCCGTTATATTCTGTTCACAAATTGTCTGCTATTTTTCGTTCAGTTCTTATTGTGTTTGTGTTATATTAGTGTTGGTTCTGTCGGTCTGTTTATCTGATTGCATGTCTTTCTCTATCTGTGCGATCATATCATTGGTATTGATTTATTGGTCGCCAATCGCTTTAACCGCTTCTAAAATCTCTTTTGATCCTTTCAGTTAAGCCAGTGATAGAGCCCTTCTCTTTCCCGACAAGTCTGAGGGAAGGCCAGAGAGCGTCCGTCTTATGCACTGTTAGCAGTGGAGGTAACCGACCATTCATTCAAAACTGACAATCAATAAAACAAATCACAAACAATTAGTTTTGCGATTCAACTCATGAGACTATTTGGACACAACTCTTGTGCTCTTTATAACGGTTTTGTCGGTCACTTCTTCTAATGACTGTCCCCTTCTGTTCGTACAGATATGCCGATCACACTTCAGTGGTTCAAAGATGATGTGCCCATTAGTCAACAGAAAGGGGTCCGCGTTAATGAAGTGGCCGATTACTCATCCACACTATTATTCGAGTCATTAGCACTGGACCATAAGGGTAACTATACCTGCATCGCTTCCAACACTGCCGGCACAGTCAGCCACACGGCCTCAATGATCATTCATGGTATGCAATTCATACAATTAATGCCTGTTCTCTAAGTATAGTCCAACACAAACTACGATACAAAGAAATATCGACTTAACATTAATATTAGACAATAAGACGTTTTGTGCTGTTCCTCGCTCTGTGTTGTATGGGTTGAGGCTTTTCATTCACTCCTTTATCATCAATAAGTTTGTCTCATATCTTATTTTGGTTTTGTTTCTCTCATAACTATATATTTATTAGATTAATGATTGGCCTCTCTTTCTCTCAATACTTAATAGAGAGTAAACACTCAGTGTTTCCAACAAATTATTCAATTGTCTTATCCATGAGTTCCTCCTATTATCCTATTTATTGCATTTCTCTAATTATAGAATTGAATAAATAAACTATTTTTTGAAATTTCAATTAAGAAGTTGGGCTCAAATATTATGCCATTTGTTTTACGCATCAATTGTAAGATTCATACAATTATTTATTATTAATCGCAGAAAAGTTTTAATGAAAGGACACTTAGTTTTAATTTGGGAACAATTTATGTGCAGTGTTTGGCTCACTTGTTATCACTGGTTATTAGCATAAGATTTCCATAATTTTTCAATATTTCTGGTGCTTTGGGCAGTTTATGACGGCCTCTGATATGAACTTTCACTAAACATGTAAATCATATATCACTCTAACATCCATTTGACTCTTGCATTCAGTGCCTCCGCGATGGACTGTAGAGCCAAATGACGCGTCTGTAGTTCGCGGAAGAAGTATTACTATCGATTGCGCCACTCAGGGATATCCATATCCACGAATCATTTGGACGAAATCGTCTTCGAGTCAGTATATAATCATATCATAAATATTTTATTCAATAAATTATTTGATTTTCTTATTTCTTATGAGACCGAAGTCGTAATTTTGGTCAATAATTTTGATTAATTCAATCAAATAAATTGCTATCCCTTTCATTATTGCCACAAAAGACCATAACTTATTAGATGAGCACAACTTTCAGACTTTGACACAAAAACTTTTTGTTTGAATTCTAACAATTCTTCACTCAAAATGACACCAAAATAATGAAAATTTATTCAACAGTTGAGACCTTATATTCATTAAAAATGCAAACATTTAATAATAGGATTCACAAAATTGAGTCTCGCATTGATTGCTGTCTACTTTCAAATTTCTATTTTACTTCATTAGAACTGAATATTTAGATATTACGAGGGATTAGAAGTGATTCCATAAATGATTAATTAATTTTTGTCTTCCGTTTAATACTCTACTCGTTGAAAATTCGATATAATTTGTGATCAAGATAATTAATTAGAGTTTTTAATCAAAGGCCAAATACCGCGCGATTTCAAGCCTATCATTAGTGGACCTCATCTTCAAGTTTGTGAAAATGGCTCGCTTTCAATTCAAGAGGCCAGGGATACAGACCAAGGCTTTTACTTGTGTCAAGCACAAAATGGAATCGGACAAGGATTGAGCAAAGTAGTCAAAATTAGTGTTCATGGTGAGTTTTTCGCTTTTAAAATAAGGGAAACCCTTTTTAATGGAAATTTATGGCTTTAAAAATACAAAAGTTTATGTATTTTTAGAAATTTTATTATTTTTCTTTGTGTTGAACCGACTTTTTATTGAATTTTATTTTCTTTTGATATAATTTTGATATTTTTATAGCATTTGATAATATATTTGATGGAAGCGATTAAATTTAATTGCTTATTTCAGTTTTGATCCCTTACTAGAGCCTGAAATCTAAGTCGAAAGACATCTGACTTTAAGTCCAATTTTGTACAATTCGTACACTTTTTCAAAGATGTTATAAATTTTCGATTACTCTCTTCTCCAGAGTTTGTGAATTGCTTTGAATTGAGTCTCAATTTGAACGAATATTTTTGTTATATTTTTCAGTTGCGGCTCATTTTAAATCCAAATTCACAGCAGAAATGGTACGGAAGGGGCATAACATTAAACTTAAATGTGAAGCTTTCGGTGACAAACCAATTGCCATCACTTGGACTCGTGATAAGCAAAAGATTGATGTTATATCCAATTCAGACACAATGGGGTCGACCTCTTCAGACAGTCGATATGAACTGAGCGAAACTATTAATACCAAAAGTATTGTGTCTGAAGTTCTGATTAAAAGAGCCGATCGGAGAGATAGTTCTTTATTCACGTGTTTGGCCTCTAATTCTTTCGGATATGATGACACCAATATCCAGCTCATAGTTCAGGAGCCACCCGATCCTCCCAAAGATTTACAAGTTCTAGAAATAACCAGCCGTTCAATTAAAATCTCCTGGTCCCCTCCCTATAGTGGCAATTCGCCCATCATCAACTATTATATGCAGTACAGGCCAGCGATCCAAAGCTCAGACCCCTCTAATTGGATATCAGCCCTCAATGTGTCCTTCCCCAGTGGAGAGACAATCGGTCAAATTGTAGGCCTGAAGCCCGCAATTCTATATTACTTTCGGTTAGTGGGAGAAAACCATATCGGCACCAGTGATCCGAGCAGGTAAGCCTTTCATACATTCCCCAGCAGTTCATAAAATAAATTATTTTCAGAACTGTCGAAGCAATGACCGAAGAAGAGTCTCCGGGAGGTCCGCCCATCAATATTAAAGTGAGAGCCATATCTTCGCGATCGATAGCAGTGACGTGGGATCCGCCAAAAAGGGAACAACAGAATGGAGTGATTCGAGGCTATTATATCGGATATAAAATGTTTGGTACTTCGAGTCAATACGTTTACAAAACATTACAGATTAGAGAAGGAAACAGAGAAGAAGTCATTCTAAACGGATTAAAACAAAACACTCAGTACTCAATCGTTGTCCAGGCGTTCAATACTAAAGGCGCAGGTCTTAAATCTACTCAATAATCGTTGTATTGGTGGCACTCACTCTTAATTTGTTTGCTTTTAGGTCCGTCTTCCGAAGAGGTCAAGATTCAAACCTTAGGTATTGATTCGCAAATTTGCGCCAATCATTGAATTTCATAAATTATATGATTGTATCGGTTGCCAGAAATGGATGCCCCCACATCACCACAGATTCAAGTGACGAGTAGTTCTGGTTCATCGATTCACTTGGCGTGGGATCCGGTGGTCGATGACGACAACCCAATCGATGGATATATAATATTTCAAAGGGAAGACTCCTCTACTGAATGGAAAGAGATTCGGATTGTGGGCCAACAGGCCTTCTATACGGCTATTGATCTCAAATGTGGAACTCGTTATCAGTTTTATTTGGTTGCATATAATAGGATCGGCAGAGGAGAGCCGTCAGACATCGTCACTGTAAAGACTGACGGGTAGTTTGTCTTTCTTTGAGCTCCGCATAAATCATAGCATTTATTTAATTCAAAACCATTTTTCAAATTGATTTTTGTGACAAACTATGACTTTAAACTGTAGGTCAGTTCCTGTGGCACCCGATAAGTTGTCTGTTGTGACAGTCAACAGAAGCTCAGCTCTTATACACTTGGATTCCTGGCATCACGGGGGCTGTCCTATCACCAGGTTCAAAATAAGATACAGACTGCTCACAAATAATGGGGATTGGGTTGAAATTCATCACAATCTCAATGAAAAACAAATAGAACTGAACGGACTGGTTGTCAACACTCGATATCAGTTGCAAATAACGGCCTACAATGAGGTCGGCTTCACAGGTATTAACGCTTAGGTTTTATTCAAATCCATGGATGAAATGCTATATTTTTGAGCAGAAGCCGAGTATACGTTCTCAACACAAAGTGATAGCCATGAGCTCAACCCACGCACAGCATCTGGTCATACGATAAGAGGCACATCTAATAAGCACTCAACGAATAATATAAACGAATACTCTCTTGTGATTCCAGTGGCCATCACTTTACTGGTGATTGTCATACTCTTAGCCATAGTTGTTCTCGTCTTAAGGAAGAGTTCGACAAATGGATCGATTTATAGTCGAAAACAGGACTCATTGCAAATGTCGCACATGGATTCCTGCAAATCTGGTCGTTCCACTTACACAAACTCGCCTTACAATACTCCACACAACTGTTCCAACGGCACAGAGACAGCACCCAAAATGAACGGTGACTTTGCGGCCCGAATGATAGATGAGCCGCTTTACGCTACCGTCAAACGCACGCCCAGAGCGCCCAGAAGTGAGGCTCATATTTACTCTTATCCTATTCAGAGCTCTGTCTCAGAGATGCCTAATATGCAAATGAGTAACTGTGCCAACGGTGCCAACTGTGCCAATGCTTCTCAATCTATACCACAAACGGCAACTCTTATTGTGACCGTTGATGACAGAGATCTCGAAGAGAAACTGTTGGATGAACTGCAACAACAGTGTCCGCTCAATGAGCACAGACTCTCTATGACTCACTGCAGATGAAGAGCTCATCATAACTATATATGTGTGAGTTTTGAATTAATATTTTAATCAATATTTTATGTCATATCATATGAAATATGTTTTGTATTTTCAATTATTTGCGAAAAGGATTCTGTGTTTGAGTTCCCAAAAGTCTGTCGCTTCTGATTATTCATTGCATTAATAATAAGGAGTTTTACTTCACTTTTATTTCTCAAACTTTTTGTATGAAAAGTACTAAAAAATTGATCCAATCTTATCTGTCGACTGACTTGAATCCAATCAATAAATCAGATCTAAAAATAAGTTTCCAATAATTGAAATCAATGGCGAACTTTAGGCGAACATCACATTAGAAGGAATGACAGCATAACTAATTACAAACCATTCAAATCTTACAAAATGTACTGTTTTAGTGCCCAAATTGCTTTTAGAGCAAACATATACGTAATTCGTTTGACTGAAAAATTGAAAACTGCTTTTCATTTCATTTCTTTTCAATTGTTTGGAAATGAAATCTTTTATTTTGTTTTGTCTCAAAAGAGAATAATAATAATAATAATAATAATAATAATAATAGCGAGGGTTAAATAAGAAAATATTTTGTTTTCGCTCAACTATTTATTTTCAAATCTCAATCACTCCGTTTATTTATTTGTTCTAGACCAAATATGTTGAAGTCCTCTCTCTCTCTCTCTCTCTCTCTCTCTCTCTCTCTCTCTCTCTCTCTCTCGCAATTAGAAACCAAACAAATATTGACGAAAGCAATGAATAATTCAAAACATATATTGAGTTCTGAAACTTTTGCAAAACATGTTCTCAAATGACATAAAGAATTGCAATATTTATAAGCTTTCGTTGAATTAAAACTCATGAGAAAACTCGTTAGAAATTGAGCGCAAACTTTTGAAGGTAGGGTATGCCGTTTGAGAGTCAACACTCATATAAAAGGACTGGTAGGCAATGAAAAGTGAGATCAATGCGAGAGAGAGAGAGAGAGAGAGAGAGAGAGAGAGAGAGAGAGAGAGAGAGAGAGAGAATAAAGTGAGTGGGGGACACACATTGAAAAGGGATGGGATGACAGCTAGCTTAGAGGTTGGCCTCAAACAGCAGTGGCTTTTGTGCACAGATCGCAAAAATGGATGAATAAACAAATGTGAGACAAAAACTATTTCCAATTCATTTGGTTTCGAAAAGTTTAGACATCAATTCAAATATCGAATAATTTGCAAAATATTATCGAAATATAATACATATAATAAAAGTGTTTTCAATTAAATGAGGATTTATTTAAGTATTTAATCAAATAATAGCTAAAAGATATTTATTGATATCATCGCTATTTTTGCCGATAATTTATTTTCTCGTTACTCGTGATAAAAGTGTTGGCCACTAATAAAACCTACTCTTTGTTATGCTGTGCTCTGCATTGACTCTTAAAAGTCAATTGATTTCATTGTGAAAGTTATTTATTGTGAGCGACGAAAACCATTAGAGAGTGAGTCAAACGAGAGATTTGTCGCTAATCTTATCGCAAAGGTTTTGCTTTTGAATTGAGACCAAAGTTTACTACTTTTTCAACACTCAAGAGAAAGAGATAACAACAAACTAAAAGTGAAACAGCATTGGAGTCACCACTAATACTCTTGCTATTATTATCGTCTCATAACATCAGAGGACAAGAGTGGAGACAAACCTATTATCTATTGTCTGGTTTTTGGTCGAAGAAGACTATGGTTTAATAAATACGAAAATATTAATATAATTTCCAAATAATAATAATTAATTATAATAATAAATATAAATAATAATAGATTTTAATAATAAGTGAAAACAAGAAATCAATTATTGAAATAATGAGGAATAGCTTGGATATAATCTTATTAATTGCCGGTTCCATACTATTGACCGGTGCTTTAGCCGATGAAGCGCCTAAAGTCAGCGAGTTATTTTCATTTGAGAAATTGGCTCAATACTCATCATTGGTATGTCATCCGATCCCCTTATTTATTGCATGTTATTAATCACGAATTTCTCAGAAATACTAATTTGTGATTATGCATGCCAAGTGCAATTATTGCATCGCAGTGCACCTTTGAAACGGAAGGGCTGTTCCCTATTGTTTAGTCTTTTCAATTGAAAGAATTGTTTTGCAAATCAATAGCATTGGCTATAATTTCGGGTTTTCCATTCAGGAAAATTCTAGAATTCCCATGATATTTGTTAACATTTAATCTCAGAATTTAAACCAGGTCATTCTGTATCTGATATATGCACATCCCTATAATTATGAGTCAACACATCTATGATCTAATGAGTTATGAATTTTCAATAAATTAAATTCTGATTTGAGATTAAGATTAATATTTGAGTGAAAACTGAATTTTTAATTCACACGAAAAATGCGATAAATATTTAAAACAAATTAATTAAATTTTCAAAACTTATAATTAATTCTCATTCTGTCCACTCCTTAGGCCTCATGTTTTGCATTAATTCACGAAGACTTCGCTTATTGTAACAAAAAGGCCGAAGAAAAGGGAAGGGCATACCTCGAAGGTGTAGACGAGAATAGCGAGTGGGCCAGACGAGTCAAGTGCTGCGGCACATGGAAGCTCAGGGACTGTTGGGTGAAGTTCGCAAACCAGAAATGTGACCCTGACCAAGCCAAACAAGTCCATAACCTACCCTACACGTTCATGAAAAACCTGGATGTTACCTGCAAGGACTACCCAGACGGCTCAGACAAATGCCGGTTCCCAGTCTGGCTAATAGTCACTATTGTGTTAGTAGGTCTCGCACTCATAGCTCTGGGCGTCTTCTTCGGCGTTCGATGCTATCGAAAACGCAAATTAAATCAAATTAGACGACAATTTCCGACACCGGAAGAACAGAAACTCAAACCACCGCCAGTTTGATACTAAGACAACACCACTCAATCCTTAATATACCTTTCCCTGCTTTTACACCAAATGATTGTATAATAATATTTAATTATTAGTTTTAATACAATTCTTAGACTTTATCTACTTTTTAAGTCTCGAATTCATAACTATTTTTTGCAAGAATCCAATAATACAGTCGAAGCCATAAAATAGCAGACATTTTGTTCAAAACTTTAATCTGTAATCAACGGAGTCGATTGTAAGCCCGAACTTATATAAAATAAGTGCCAAAACACATATCAAACATTCATTTCATTCGTGGCCTCAAAATAATTGTGGAAAATATTTTTTTGAGAAAAATTTATAAACAAATTACTGCTCAACGAGTGATACAATAGTTTTTTGAAAAATGTCTTTTTTGCTAAAATATTAGATAAACTTTTTTTATGTGATTTATTAAGACTTGTGTGGAATTTGTGAAAATATTTAGATTAGATTACTTTTATATCAATCACTGTATAATATATTTGCAAGTTTTTCACGAATTAATACTTGAATTCAAATCAATTCAATTAATAATTATTTTTAATAAATTGCGAATAAACTCATCATTTATTGAGAAAATCTAAGCTTAAAAACAAATGTATGATCTCTTATGTAATAAAACTTAAAATTAATTATTGACTCTTGATTAATTTTATTTCTAATCTATATTAAATGACCTTGAAGCTAAAGGAAAGTAACTAATCATCTGATTAATTATCTGAATTTAATTTTCTCATACATTTGAATTTGTTTCAATATTTAACAAATTGATAATATTTTATTCAATAATTTTACTTGTTTATTCTGTTTATAAAACGTATAGATTTGTGAAAATAAACAAGCAAATAATAAGATTACTAATCAACCCTGAATCAATTTAGGTGATCTCCTTGACCTTTGAAATGGCCAAAAAATCTTCCCTGATTATTTGGTGTCAAGAGTACTCTCAAACGACACAATCGAAGAATTGATTTGCAAAAAAAGTAATCAAAAGTAATGATAACTATTATTAATACAGTCTGATCTCGGTTTAGGAGACTGCGATTTAAGGGAATTTCGATTTAGGGGATAGATTTTAGCTGCACCGA